>JBCFYV010007189.1:0-41237 GCA_039000515.1 Timema cristinae | reverse complement strand
AAGTGGTAAAAATTACATCGTTTTTAATCATGTATAAATACAGTTCTTTTTAAACACAAAAAAATTATTTTTATCTCATTTTGTAGTACACAAAGACGTTATATAGAATTAATTTGTTTTTTTAGTCTAACTCTACTTGTTAATTTTGTCAATAGGACCAAATATATATTCGTATAAAATGAGGTTAAATGTCTATTTTTTATTTTTTTATTGTATCGATCAGACACATTAGCGACCAGCAAAATACACATAGTGTCCGCCTGGCAGAGACATGTTGAATTACCCAACTAATGACTCACTCAAGTAAAGCATAAGCTGGAGAGAGCCGAATGAGTGACATTGATCCCTCTTATCTTTTCCAAGAAACCAAGTCGGGTTTTCTGCTCACTATTTTCTTCCGATAGTTAATTGGAGCTTTGTTTTAGTTTTTGCTTCAACATATAAAGTGTTCTCTTGGTTCATCAAAACAATTCTTGACGTTTTACTTATTTTTTATCTGAATATTACAATTTACTTCATGAATGTCTGAATATATATGAGTTTCACTCATCTCCTGGTTTTAAATTAGATATTAAAAAGTATATAAGCAATGCAACAGTGCCTAAAATATAGCGAAAGTTCAAGTAATATGGAATACCATTTACTTTTTTTTTCATTAATAGCAAAGCGTATTTGCACATTTCGTCACAGAGTTCCATAAAATGTCAACAATTATAACCAGAAGTCAAAATTTCAATACGGAGTATTGACCCTAGTGGACTTTTTTTTTTTTTTTTTCAAATGCCAAATATACTATTGAGGACTTTAATTCTTTAAAAAGGAAATAATAAAATTTAAATCTGGGAGTCAAAAAATGTTTAACTTAAGTATAACGCAATTTTTTCTTGGGTTTGCTTACATATATTACAAGCTTTGAATAAATATATCTATTTTTAAACAAAGGCGTGAGGAAGTCCATGTGGAATTCTCTACCATTTATTCTCTTAATAGATTTCATAGGAGTTAGGAAAAGTGTTTAAGATTACTTTGTCAAAATAAATCACTTGCCAAATACTTGAAAAATGTTTGGGTATTATGGAAAAGTAGTATTCCTTATTGCCCGACTCACTATTTTGGAAAACAATATTTTTTGTTAGCTTATAATTATAGTAAAATAATGTTTTAACTCAAAGAAAAGCATGAATTAACCTTAACCCAATTATTAATGTTGATTAGAATTAATAAGAACATTATAATAAATAAATATAGAATGATCAACACTAATTAGTGTGCAAAGGTTTTTGTGACAGCCGAAACAAACAATCGTCTTTCATAAAACAATCAGTTGATCTGTCGAGGTGAGCTAGTCACTATCTCTTTGAAATAGTTTTCTGTATTATTTGAAATAGGTGATAATAGATTGTGACACTTAACAGGCGAGCAACAATGGTATTCCATATTGCCCGACTATTCCATAATATCCGCATCTCCTCTAATCTAAGATACCTTTTATCATATAATCTAGGAGTAATGAAGTTTTTCTAACATAAAACTTTTAAGATTATATTAATTTTCAGAGTTTATTGAACATTAAAAAGCAAGAGTCATCTAAACAAATGAATTGAAAGAAACAGGAAAAATAATACTAAAATCGACATCAGATTAAAAAGATATAAGATTTGATTATTTACGAAACCTACAGGTAAGTAATAAATGCATAAAACATGTTTATTTGTAATGTATGTAAGAATTATTATTATCATTAACATTAACCTTAACATTATCATCTTCACCATTATTTATTAAGGACATAGTAACTCCACAATTTTTAAGAATTGATCACGAACTAAATCATACATTGAATTTCATCACAAAGAGTTTAGGTATGAATCACGGCTTCCACAAAAATCTAAAAATAAAATATCAAGTGAAGAGATAGCCAGTGGCCCAGAACCAAATAATTTTAACCTAAGGGCCTGGCTACCAGTGATTTATAATTTACTAATGTTGGATGTTCCAAGGGCCAGATACAATTGGTTCATAATTTTCTAAGATTGTATGTTCCAGAGGACATGTACACTCCGTTGGAATTGAAAGGTATCAACTTAATTGCTCAGCCTGCGCGGTATGCTATACCTCCACACATGACTGTGAAATAGTTTTGCATAACTATGCTCAAGGCCAGATTTAGAGAAAGCCTTAAGTCCTTAAATTATTTCTTGTCTGTTGAAAAGGAGTGATGGGGGAGAGGTTTTGTCTTTTTGTGATGTCCGAATGGTTTGATCTAATAAATTAATGTTCTTAATTAATGTAAAGCAAATGAGACTAACTATAAAAGATTTTTAAATTATTTTTAAGAAGCTGAGTTAAAAATCTTTTTAGGTAATTTAAGGACCCCAATATTGATTTAAAATATTTTATAGATTATTTCTAGATGAACAAAAAACAATGTTGATAAAATCCTATTTATAGGACATATTTTAGTTTTTATAACTTGTTTGTTTCTTCAATGTTATTATGACTGTGTATAACTTTGTGGGACCATAGTTTGATTCCATAATTTATTTAATGTTACCATAACAGCCACAAAATAACTATTGATAAAAAGTTTTGATAAATACCTTGAGAAAAATGGTACTTTAGTAAGCATTACGTTTATGATCATTTTCTAATAAATTAAATGTATAATGTTAATTGTATTGTATTTTTGTCAAATCTTTTTCTTTACTAAATCAATTCTGGAATTCCAAACAATAAAACTGGCCATATCGTAGGCAAGTATTAAAATAAGAGTAAGGAGGTTTAAATAATTGAAAAGCAAGGAGAAATACTGTATTTGGTTTACAAGCTTAAAAACACTTTAAATTATATCTCTGCTTTTTTAAGGTTTGGAATGTAAATATAATTTAGTAAAAATTATTGTAGTTCTGTACTGTGTTTAAGAATATTTGTCTATAGCCAAAGATACCTGGAACTTCATAACCGATGGCGGTGCTTTATTTTATTTTGATTAGGATGTCTGCTAAAGGAAGATCTCATATATATACAGTCAGGGTTTGAGTCTCCGTTAAAGATACGGCCGGATTTATTTTAATCTGTAACTTAGGATCTCTGGACCCACTTAACCGACTGCAGTGAGGTTTTTACTTTAATACTGGACCAACATCCAGACAGAATTTAGCATTATTTGTATACAATCAGGTGTTTTGGTGTGAGTCCCGGTAAGGGCCAATCGATTGTTTGTATACATTTATGGAATCATATAATTACTGTGGTGTAATTTTTATTATTCTGTAGAGTATTTATCCAGACATTTTTTGGTGTAATAATTATAATCAGGTGTTTTGGTATGAGTCCAGGTGAAGTGTTAGCTGGAGATATATATATATATTTGGATTTTATATATCAATATGATTGGGCTAAGAGTCCCCGGTGAAGTGGTATCCTGACAAGCGATGAGGTAATTTGCCGGTTTGCAGCAAGGTGTAATAAATCAGCCTGGTGGCGTGGCGTTGGAGTTTTTCTCCCAGTGATGTTCAGTTAGGCCTGACAGTGAAAAGTTTGGCGTTCACAATATTCTGAGGATGGTAGCAATATTTTTATTTGAATGATCATATTTTTAAAACCAACTATATTGTGAGGACGTGGATGTATCTTAGTAAAAATTTAATTTTTAAATGTCAATTGTTAATATGTTATTGCTCTTTAGTTTTCTACGTGTTACAACTTTTTATTGCCAAACAAGAATCATAATATTACATCCACTTCAAATCTGTTTGTCAGAAATTTCAGAGATGTTGATGAAAACTAAAATATACTATATTCGAAAACATTCAAAGAAATGTACACAATTTACTCTATTGCAATTTTCCATGCTGTAGCGAAAGTAATAATATAGTCTAGAAAAGATGTTAAAATATATTTATATATCAAACAAAATTTACAACCACGTTTTACTACCCATCTGGGTTATACGTATAATAATATGCGAGTTCAAATTGAATGTGGATGTATCCATATTTACATGGAGGAAATGTTCGAAACCATTTAGGAATAAACACCCTCAATAGGCTCGGTTGATATTCTAGCCGTAACTTCCATACTATCGGAAAAGTGGACTAGAATTGCTAGATATTTAAACACGTGAAATATAATTCCTTTATCAACCAATCGATTGTTTGCATTTATATATTTGTTATCTTATAAAACAGAAGTGTGTCTTTATTCAGCCCAAAGGTTGGCTCCACATGGCTGGTCTGTATAAGCAGACCTTAGCCCTCAATATCCATGTTGCCAATCCCATACATTACAATGTAGTGGGCAAAAGTGTGTTAATAAGCTCAAGGACAGGTTTGATACCAAGGAGGTGGGAACAATTTACTAGAAAATTCTTATCACCACCCATATTCCACCCCTGTTAGTAAAGATGTAAGGGTTTAGTGATGTAGGCCTACAATAATTTGAGGTAGGGCTTTTCACGCTAAAATTATTATTTTAAAGCCGTCTTGACTTTTAATAGAGTACGTTTAAACATTTTAAAATAGTTACTGGCTCATTACTGTGGCATAGAAAATTCTAAATACACTTATTAATAAATTGCTTCCTTGAAAAAAGGGAATATGTAGGTTTAGATAATTCCGCATTATGTAGGTTCAGAACCAAATAAAATATATATTTTTATTGCCGCACTGTACCCATTCAGGTTTTACGCCTGTATACTATTTACTCTAATGTGTTAATGCTGAGCAAGAATGAATTTACAGGAAGTGTGCCCACATTTTCGTGGAAGGAGAGTTGGAAACCATTTAGGAAAAAACCCTCTCAGTGAACCAGACCGGGATATAACCCAGATCTTCCCGTCATTGTCGGTCTAGTCTATTGCGAGAGTAGCGTCTTAGAACATGTGACCACTGAAGCGGTTGAAACGTGTTATACTTAAATAGTCTTTTTATTAAATTATATATTTTTTAGTTTGTTTTGTTTGGCCTTCGAGTCGGTGCTTATTGGTTGCTGCCCATTAAATCAGTACAACATACCAATCTTGCTCCGTGGTTTAATAGGCCAACCTGCCTTCACCAAAGACACTATAAGCATTGTCCTCTCCAACCATGCGCTTTCGATAGTGTAGAATGTAGTTATTCAATTTGATGTTACAGGCTAGGCTTCCAGAGTCAAGCAGGCATTAGACAAGAGCATTTTCTAGGAGGGTAAAAATAAGGAGTGGCCATAGGGGAGGATCTTATATGAAGTGTGAGGAAGACAACGTATAAACTAGCTTGGATGTCAAGTTAATTTAGTCTGTTTTGCCTGTGACAAGGAAGTCAGGGCTCGAATCCTGATTGGGTTTAATTAGGTGGTATTTCTTAAGTGGTTTCTCATGCTGTGTATTCCAGTTAATCATGGCGTGGAGGACAAGGTTAGAATCTTAAGTTAAAGATTATGCACATGAAATACCTCATTATTTTGAAAATAATTGTTTATCAATCATATTTAACTCTATTCTAACACCATTCTCTCATCATCGGTTTTTGTATATTTCTTATTTTTTTCCTTGCAAATCACGATTTTACATTACTTATACATAATAGTTTATTATATAAATGATAAAATGTGGCAGCATAGTTTGAAAATTGGAATGTTAAGAAATGGGGTTTAAAGTGCATACTATGGATGTCTTTAGATAAAAATATTTTTACTTTGTTGTATGAATTTACAGCTGCTATTTAATTTTATTTGCAATTGTAACTCTACAATAAGGTCCTTACTAATTAGTTATCGTTCTTGGCTATGATTCAAGGGAGAGGTTTAGGAAATAATGTTTGAGCTTAAGTTGGGCCTAAAATATTATTTTTTCCCTATGAGTTTGCCTAGTAACCTTCCATGAACTAATGTTAGAGGTGATGTATCAGGCGTTCGATGTTAGGCAATTTTTTATTTATTTTTCCCCATCGCGTCTCACCACTCGTTTGATATATACACATATATATTAATTACTCTAATTGAGTAGGGTTGAGGAAGATATAGATTGAGAGTTAATATATCCAAAATTTGGTGGCGGTAGGGTGTTAAAAAAAATAGGGAAACACATTCTCAGTACATCTATCATGGATTCAAGCCCCGAATTTACCATGACTAAAAAACCAAACCGAAAAAGCTGGAAATTTGCACCTAGTGTTTAACTGTACCAATAGTTTATATTTAACGTCCAGTAGGCTATTATTTTGCTTTTTAATGTTGATTATGTGTATTTTATAACTTTTATTATATAATATACTTTCTTAAATTACTAGGTCAAATTATTATTATTATTTGCATTCCCTTAAGTGGATCATAGGAGTGAAAACTTTCACATGATGGAAACATAGAAAAGACGGCTCATCTGATCAACCGTTTTTGTTTCAAAGTAGGAGAACAAAACAAAAATCTTTGGAGTGTTTAAACTGTGTTTCAAACTTATTGTTGACAGTTAATTCAGCCATAGAACCATATGGATGTTTAAGTGAAACCGATAAACGAAGTATTCTGGGTTAAGTGGAGGCTGTATACATGGACAGTGAAATTTCGCATACAATACCGTGTTCACAAAAAACAGTTTTGCTTTGGAAATCTAGATGGGAAAAGGAAAACAGCCTCAAACATCCTCATGCTGGAGGTGCTTCAGGCAAAAATACTCGGGCACAAGACACCAAGCTAGTTGCTATAGCTCAGGCGAGCACATATTTAAAAAAAATATACATATTGCTGCGTGGGTTGGGGTTAACTGGTCAAAAGACACAATTTTGGTGCGGTTAAGAGAAGGAGGGCTCCATTCATTTACTGATGCTTCAAAACAGTGATTAACAGAATGGCAGAAGCTGGCTGGACTGAATTTAACACAAGAAACCTTATAACAGACATTAGAATATTGGAGGAGAGCAATTGTTACTGACGAGAAGGTGTGGATTTAGTCAAATGATGGTATTGTGCTAGTGTATCGCCCTAAAAATGCTCGTTTTTAACCATCCTATGTGCATCAACCCCATTATAGTGGTCGCTTCTTTGTCTTGAGTTGGGAGTGGATTTCACATGTTGGTGTGTGGGAGTGATATGGAATATAGATGAACATTTAAATAAGGAAAAATACGTGTGTATTTTGGATGTGATGATGCCGTCTCACACTGTGCGAGACAAGGCTGGTCTGGCGAGTGATGAAACCTTCTGAGCGTGATTTTGTTGAAACAAACCTACAATTGTACAAAAGAACTTTACAGAAAGAAAAAAGGTGATTGCTTTGGACATTTTGTTCAATCCTTTTACAAACATATTTGTGTGAAATTATAATTAAGTATTTTTTAATTTTTTCATATTCATTTAACCGTCAATTTAGCTGAAATGGTGACGAGATATCCTTATAATCTAAAGTTCAGGTGTTCAAATCCAGAGTGATCCACTTTTAAAAAAAATAAACATATAATTTGTGTTACATATTTTGTATAGAAATATATAAGGTATTTGAGCCTACTTAGACTACCACAATAGTCTTCTTTAAAAATAATTTAACAAGGTAGTTAATTAAAAACTGTGCATTAATATTGAAATGTTATACATAGGTGATTATTTAGAAATTAAATTAATGGGTCTTATGACATAAGAATGTACAAATTTAAAAATAAAGCTAAGCAAGCTAGTTATTAATTGCATAGTAAAAGCTTTTAGTGCATATTTATGTTTTAAAAATAGTTGTGAAAATAAAATAATGTTTTACTGGATTCAAATTATTAACAAGAGATTCTTTATTTCGACAAAAAATTAAAATATAATATTCGAGCTAGAATCGATCTTGTGAACTTCGGAGCCCTATACACGCACACTATCAAGTGAGTTAAAGAATATCTAGAATATGATGAACGTTTAATTCATACTTATATAACCTGAGAAAAATTTTAGGACAGTAAACTTAGTTGTAAACAAATCCATGGAAGATGGGTTTTTCATAAGACCAAACAAATCAAATTACATGATGCATTCAATACAATATCAGTGTTTACTTTTAAGTTATGTATTTTGTACAATGGTGGGTTGTGGCAACCCTTCGCCTCAATCCTTTGGTACATCACGGTTTTACAGTGTTGTCAGATTGAAAGCTCACTCGCAAGCGAAACAACGCCACACCGACTCGCATGTCAGTAGCAACCTTTCAAAATTAGCGCTGTTTTGGTAAACCATGCGATTTGCGAGATCATGAGTTGCGAGTTTGATCACTAGCGAGTTTTTTGGCACACCACTATTTACATTCTACGCTGTTGGCATTGTTCATGTAACTATAGACCAAAACTTCAAACCCTACCCGACTTCTGCCTCCTTTCCCCATCATGGACAGAAAAAAATAGGCCTATTTGGAGAGTGGAATAGGGGCTAAGCTAAGTTATTCCAAATTTAGCAACAAGTGAAGTTGGCTGAAATAACCCGTTTATTTGTTTTCCGATGTAATAGATTTGACTTTATTTAATCTACGGTGCCCTTAAGTGTGGAACTTAAAGTGACTGATGTACCATTAGTGTCTCTCTGCCCTACTTGACGGACCATACCTGTCTCTTAAGGTGTTAGGCTGGGTAGGAGAACTGCCTGGCTAGTCACTAGTCTGACGTAACTTATTTTTACAGCTCAAACCTTTCAAGATCAAGAGTCCTGGGCTGCAGGTTGAATCCCGGTCGAGTGTACTAAAGGAAGTTTTTACTATATAATTTCCTATTATAATCTAATCTAATCACATACGGGTAAGTTTTCTAGTAATGTCTAATGCCCGGATGATAAATAAAACAAAAAGCAAAGAAACATTTTTGATAAATTAGTATACAAATTATACAAAATTTGATAACCAAAAAAGGTTATTTATGGTTATTACTTCACTGTCAATGAACCTTAGCCTATACGTCATTTATAAATAATAGTCTATATATTTTATTTATTATTTTATTTTAGGTATTTCACATGCACTTTATGTACCAAATGATAATATCATAAAACAATATTTATATAAGCGATATTGAGATGGCCTACCAATTTCACCAGGAAAGGTAATTTCACACACCTTTCAGGGTTCTTTTAAATGACACAATCGACTTGGGACCAACGGCTTCACTTCCCCTTTGAATGAAGTTGTGCTACGTATTTTTACCGCTCAAGAAAAATCCATCAACCTTGGCAGGGTTTGAACTTATATTTAGGACCAAAAATGTCAATTTGTATACAGAAAATGTTTTGAAACATAATAATAATAATTATTATATTTGATATATTGTTATTGTAACTGATTGTAGGCCTACACATATTAAAGTGTATCTGATTAAATAATAATATGGAATAAAATATATATGAACCACTAAATAAATCCCCATATAGAAATATTTAAAGCCAAGATTTGAGATTTAATTACTTAAAAAAATATGTTGTTTTTTTAAATTTGCATTGTATGTCAAAACTTGAAACAATAGAAAGAGTAGGAATAAAAAAAAATTGTATGTCCTTCAATAATTTTACATTATTTCTACCAAAATAACTATTTTAGGAATGAACAAAAATGAATGGTTTAAGCCACTACTAATCTCCTTCATAGCTATGTGTAGTCTACTTGTTTTAGTTTAGTCATTATTAGAACTCAATTTAAAATACTCATAAATGACTAAGATACAACCAACCAGAAAATAATTAATAATTGTTGGTATGAAATTGTTTTTAAACTATAATAATATAACAATACAAATTGTGATAGAATTAAAAATAATAAACACACAGAGGTTACATTCAAAGTCACAACCCCTTTTTTGGGTTCCATACCAAGCATGGAACCTTTATGAAAAACTCAAGTTATATATCTGTTTTTCGGTGCTACACAGATCTCAACACTTGAAAGGTTAGACAAACAAAGCCAAAGCATGGGTTGCAGCTAAGTGCTAGCGTGCCCACATAAAATAGGCTAGTAAAAATTTTGAAAAAAGACAAATAACAGAATTTGTGAGACATTAAAGGCAAGTTTGATTATCATTTTTACCCAATTGTGCGGGGTATTTTTTAAAAGCTTTTACCTTGAGCGTTTCAAATATATATATATATATATTTGAAACCCTATATATATCATTTTTTAAACAAAGAGTCTCATAAACAGGATTTTAAAAATGTTTGTAAAACTCTGGAAAAAATTAGGAATATGTAAAGGCATATGTGTTCACAGTAAAAATTATTTTATTTATATTCAAATAATACTTTTCAAAATATTACTATATCGCTCTCAGTACTTTTACTCATGAATGCCGCATTCCCGGCACAGATTTATCTGATTGCCAAACCCTTCCTTTGCCTCTGATAGGACGTGTATTAATCACAACTTGTGAATGTGTGGAATGCCAGGCCTCCACCGTGGTTCGGATCCCACGTTAAATTGTAGTTCCTCCATTTTTCTCACAATCACCCTACCATTACACATTAGTGTAAGTGCGTAAAAACCGAAAGGCTAGTAAGACACTGAGCTAATAATAATTATTATTATTACAATTATTATTATAAAGGAAATTGAAATTGAAATTGAAATTGAATAAAGAATCCCACATGCCGATAGCTTTCAATGGAGCAGGACTGTATAATCGAGAAGGGGATGGTTAGCCTAGGTATGAAATCCAAATAAACTTCACCAAGTGCACACTTGATCCATAATATTGCATATATTAAAGATCTATAAAGAATGAAAACTAGCCAAACAAAGCATATTATTAAGCCATAGCTATATTGCTGAAAGTTATTTTTACTAACTATTTTGGTTCCCAGATAAAGTTAAAGCTATAATTAATATAAATAGGTACACCTGGGTTTTCTTATTTTCTTCAATAAGTAATAACTGAGCTCACTTCGAGGTTTCATTTTAAAAATTTATTTGAGGTATTTAACATGAACTTTCTGAACCGACCAATAAAATCAGCACATGACTTTGATACTATCTTAAAATTTGAAAAGACACATCCCCATCCCATTAGCTAATCACTTTAAAAGCAGAAAACACATTTCATTAAAGATAAAAGTTCCGCAATGTAGAAATTGAACCTGGGTTCCTCAGTTTAGTAGAAAAACATGCTATCGATTGTGCCAAAAGTCCCACTATTTTACTGTTAAATAAATCTGTAATTTGTACTCTTGTAGGGTTCTTGGTTTAGAAAAAAATTATTGTAATAATCTTAATAATAATGAGGTAACCAATATTTATTTGAGGAGTATGATATTTTAAACTAAATACATCATTTATTTGTTCTTGAAACTAGCTTAGAAGGAGTAATATCTGTATGCTTACTGAAAGACATAAATGTTTAGAAGATGTATGAGAGTTAACTGCATTAAAAATGTCAGTATTTGTGAGCGCATTATTTTATAAAGTGAATAATTTGATCCAACCCTGCTTTTTAGAAAAGCACCATTTAACTATTTTACACTAAACTAGGACCTTCACGGCCAGCTAGCATACACAGAATGAACTATTTATTAATATGTTTGAGTGCCAGGAAAAACTTCGCTGTTTCTCAAATAACCTTCATATAGTAAATCTTAAATCAATAGAACCTGGAAAGAGTATTTAAAGGAATTGCATACACATTCTTGTTGAGACTTTTACTAATTTTACTACCCGTTCGAACAAAACGTTTAAGTACTAACTATTCTAAAGGGTTAGGAATTGGGACGGTTGAATTTAGGGGAAGTGAACCCGCATTTGCATGGAGAAAGAGTGGAAAACCATTTAGGAAAAAACTCCCACAATTCACTTGAACGCGATTCGAATCTCGATCTCCCCGCCCAGGTCCGTCTAGCTCAACACGAAACTAGCGTGTTATTTAAATTTTCCACCGAGGCGGATCTGAGAGTTGTTGATAATCTATTTGTAGTAAAAACATTATTGATTGAATTTAAAAAAGAAAGCCCCAAAATAATAGAATATAGACCAGTGTGATATCTGCTCGAAACACACACAAAATTAAATATGTTATATCTTATAGGTAACAGAATTACAAAGTGAACTAAATATTATAAGAAATGTCGTAAATGATTTATTTTCTACTGCATCCATAGTCATGTGTACAAAAATTTTCTCATATGGTTCATTTTAAGTGATGGATAAAACCGGGTTCTCATAGTGACCGGAAATATTGAGGAACATTTTCCTCCTACATTGTTTCCCAACTTTCCTCCTAGCAAATTAGGTTACAAGCTCTTTAATTTGTATCTTCTTCATCACTATCCCACAATATTTATTTAAGGCATGTAGCCCAGATGAAATATGGTTGAAATATGTAATATTATATTACATAAAAATATTTTCTGAACTATATTATCCCCTTTGCAGAAGAACGGAATTTCACCTTCCAGCTGCAATTTGCTTGGTTAATATCCTACAGAATGTAATAAACTACATCGGAATCGGTTTGCTGTTTCAGAGATATACACAAATATCCGGCTGGTCCTTCACTGTGACCCACAACACAAAACCTGATTATATCATGCTAAAACATACCTGGATAAATATTATGCAAAAAAAGAAAGACTACATCTCGCAATTGGTTAAGTGGTTCCAGAGATCTATCGGTTTCTTATCCTCCGGGGAAGAGCCTCTCGTCGGGGAACGTACGTATTCTCCGGCCGAAGCCGGTTTCCCGGGTTTCGGTTTCATAATCTCGGGCAAGAGGGCTCTCCTCGGAGATCGGTTTCGTATTCTCCGGCGGGGCCGGTTTTCAGTTTCTTATCCTCCGGGGAAGAGCCTCTCGTCGGGGATCGTACATATTCTCCGGCCGGAGCCGGTTTCTCGGGTACCCAACTGACACTTCACCGGGACTTACACCAAAACACCTGATTATAATTATTATACTAAAAATGCCTGGATAAATACTGTTCAAAATAATGAAAGCTACACCACAGTAATTATGTGGTTCCACAAATGTATATAAACAATAATCTGGCCCTTCACCAGGACTCTCACCGAAACACCTGATTAAGTGATTATACACAAATAATGTTGAAACCTGCTTGGATATTGGTCCAGTATAAAAGTAAAAACCGAACCACAATCGGTTAAGTGGTTTCACAGATCCTAAGTTACAGATATAAATGAAACCGACTATCTTTAACGGAGACTCAAACCCTGACTGTATGTATTCTAGATCCTCCCTTAACAGACATCCTATCGAATATAAATAAATGCACCACAATCAGTTATGAAGTTCCAGGTATCTTTGCCAACAGACAGATATTCTTAAAAACTGTATAGAACTTACAATACCTTTTTACTTAAAGATATTTACATTCCAAACCCTAAAAAAGCATAGATATCATTTAAAGTGTTTTTAAATTCGTAAGCCAAATAAAAAATTCTCCCAGTTTTTCATTCATTTAAAACTCATCACTCTGATATTATATTAATACTTGCTAATAACATAACCAGTATTATGGTTTGAATTACCAGAAGTGATTTAGTAAAAAAAAGATTTGACAAAAACAAAACCACAGTTAACATCATACATTTAGTTTATTAGAAAATGATAATCAACGTAAATCTTAATAAACAAAAATGTTATCAATCAAAGTATTTATCAAAAAATTTTACTAATAGTTATATTGTGGCTGTTTTGTTAACATTAAATAAAGTATGGAATTGAACTATGGTCCCACAAAGTTATATAGACAGTGATAATAACTTTGAAGAAATAAGTAGATTCACTTTTATAACTAAAATATGGCCAATAGATAAGATTTTATCAAATATTTGTTGTCCACCCGGAAGTGATAGAACATATTTTAAATCAGGATTGGTACCCTTAAATTATATAAGTTTTTTTTAACTCAGCATCTTAGAAATAAAGTAAAACTCTTTTAGATTTAATTTTTTATTTGCATTAAATGTATGAAATATAATTAATCATTAATAAATTCATATTTGCTATTCACAGTAATTAAGATTCTGAAAGGGGGGTGACTTGCTTTATATTACCATGTAAAACTGATAAATGTGGGGTGGTTAAATCTTTAACAGCTAAAAAAAAAAATCCAGCCCATATATTAATGAGACCAAAAAAAATTAATTAACAAAGTATGTAATGAATAAATGATTGTATCAGAAAGGGAACAAAAAAGTAAAATTAATTTAGTAGATCAAACCATTTGGACATCGCAAAAAGACATAACACCTCCCCCATCACTCTTTTCCAAAAGTTAAGAAATAATGAGTATTAGTGTTAGTGTTAGTGTTAGTGTTAGTGTTAGTGTTAGTGTTAGTGTTAGTGTTAGTGTTAGTGTTAGTGTTAGTGTTAGTGTTAGTGTTAGTGTTAGTGTTAGTGTTAGTGTTAGTGTTAGTGTTAGTGTTAGTGTTAGTGTTAGTGTTAGTGTTAGTGTTAGTATTAGTATTAGTATTAGTATTAGTATTAGTATTAGTATTAGTATTAGTATTATTATTATTATTATTATTATTATTATTATTATTATTATTAGCACCGCGTCTTACTACCCGTTCAGGTTATACGCACTTACGCTAATGTGTAATGGTAGGGTGATTGTGAGATGAAATGAAGGACCTACAGTTTAACGTGGAATCCGAACCACGGTGGAGGCCTAGCATTCCCCACATTCACAAGATGTCTTGTCAGAGGTGAAGGAAGGGTTTGGTAATCAGATAAATTTGTGCCGGGACCGAGGATTGAACCCCAAACCCCAGCACAGAAGTCCGATACCTTACCCTTAGACCACCAGGTCATCCAAGGCTTTCTATAAATCCAGCCTTGGGCGTAGTTAGGCAAACTATTCTGCAGCCATGTGTGGCGCGTGGGATGACCCAATAAGTTGCTACCTTACAATCCCGACAGTGTGTACCTGTAGGTGTTGATTTGTAAATGTTTGATGTTCTAAGGCAGAGGTGGCCAAACAGTCGATCATTATCTACCACAGCCACTAGTTTGGTCAATCGTCTGGTTGATCGATTAAAAAAATTTTTTTTTACCACCTCATCTTATTACCTGTTTGGGTCATACACTTAAAAAAGTTTGGGAGAAAGAAAATGAAAGAGAGGGTTTGCAGATTTTTCTCAAATCAACATATCTTACAGTTTTCATGTTTTTGACAATGTTGGAAACTCTGCCAATTTTCTGCAATGTTGGTAGCTTTACAATTTTCACATGAACGCTTTGGATTGGGTCAAAAATATTAAAAATATTGGTGAAAACTATTTTAATGCTGGCGTAGCAGTTGGTTTTCAATAATGAGAACATACTCATTAATTGTAATCAAAGCCTAATTAATATCTATGTTGTGAAAGAAGATAAACATTTAAAATTTGTAAGGTTAATCAATTAACAAAATATAAATTTTAGGGTTATACGAATATAATTTTTTAACATATCTAGTAGTTTTGAAACAAATTAGAAATTAATGAATGAACATTGAAAACACAAATCGATTAGTTAATTTTACTACATTTTTAATGGAAACTAATTTTATAAGTTAATTTATTTTGAAAATATTACTTTATGGGTCATTCTTGTGAAACAGGCAAATATCAGTCTCTGTTTATTAATTTTATTAGGGTTATAGTAAAAAAAAAAAATTACATACAAAAAATAAAAGCCTATTTTAATGATATGAAAACATTATTCAAATTAATATTTTTTATTTTTTTTCAACATTTTTTATGGTTAGAACATGTCCAAAGTCATTGTCCTGGCCTGTCTCCACACACATTTTGTCATAATAAAATCAGATTTACCTAATAGATATTTAAAATTTTAAAAATATCTTAGTGACATGTTTTCATATTTACTTCAGGCTTAGCAAAATTCTTATTTATGATTTTTTAAATTATTGAATAACATGTATAATGTATTCCTAAACAGCTGTCTCCAAAATAATAATCATTGTCCTGGCATCTTGAGTTACATTTGCTGGTGCAATAAGAGATGGCAGCACATGTTAGCTTTTGGGATGGTGGTTGAAGTTTTGTCTTTCTGCTACTTGAGAGTGTGTGTATTATAGTTTTTTTTCCTTCCAGTTATTTGACAATACCTAATTTGAGTAGAGGTTTTGTCTATTTATGTTTTTAAACTGTCATTGTCCTGGACACTCTAGAAGACCAAAGGTAAGATGAGATTTTTTCTTTCTTCTTGTTTTAAGTACTAAAATTAGCTCTACTGTTGATGTGAAAATCTTAACTTCAAATGTTTTGGAGGGAAACTTTTATTCCATGTGGAAGCCTATTTCATCATTGTCCTGGGCATCATTGTCCTGGTTAGTTAGAGCCAGGATAATGATGATTTGGCAGGACAATGATAAATAATTCTGCTTTATTTAAATTTTGTATTTATATTGTTTGTGAAATACTTAACTTTAGGCCTAAGTCTAATCCAAAATGGTTATTTTTCTTGTCTAGTTATATTTAAAACTCAGGCCTACTAAATTCTATCCATTATTTTTCAAATTAAGCATGTGTGTGTTAAAATTCAATCAAAACTAAAAGTTAGACTTGAGGTTATTACAAGGTGACCTGGCAGTCTCGGTCCTGGCACAGATTTATCTGATTACCAAACCCTTCCTTCACCTCTGACAAGACATCTTGTGAATGTGAGGAATGCCAGGCCTCCACCGTGGTTCGGATCCCACGTTAAACTGTAGGTCCTCCATTTCATCTCACAATCACCCTACCATTACACATTAGCGTAAGTGCGTATAACCCGAACGGGTAGTAAGACGCGGTGCTAATAATAATAATAATAATAATAATAGTAATAATAACAATAATAACAATAATAATATTACAAATAATGTCGGGTAGCCAAAGAAGAAGTAAACTATTTATTTTATCTATACAAATGTAAGCTTATTCATTTATTATGCATTTTTTTTTACTAAAGTAATGATTTTCTTTTTAGTCTTTTAACTGCAATTGGAGTTTCCAATCAAAATGGCTAAGAAAAAACAAAATAATGAAGATCGGTTAGCAAAGAAAAGGTTGGCAGAAAAAAAACGCCAAGAAAAAATCAAAGGTGACCCAAACCGTGAATTACAAGAAAAATTAAAAAGACATGTGAAGTATGAAAGACAAAAGAAAACGGGTGTAGTTAAACCAGTACATAAAATGACGGCCAGAGAAAAGAGATTAACACGTAAAAAGTGGAAAGAAAATTCTAAACGCTACAGGCTGAAAAAAAAATTAGCAAACGAAAACGCATGTCCTGACACCATAACTGATTCCGTAGAGCCTCTTCCTGGCACAGCAAATAACAATATTAATACTAATAGTGATTCAGGTGGGAGAAAAAAAGTCCGAAGAGACAGAGCACAAGCTTACAACAATATAAAAATACTAAAACTAAATTTACAAAAAACTCAAAGAGATTGTCAAAAGTACAAAAAAAAATATTTTAGATTGCTTAAGAAAAATGAAAATGTAAGTAAGGAGTCAACACCACGTACCAAAGTGCGTAGGCTTTTAAAAGGCAGGAAGGTGTCCAATGTAGTAAGGAGAAGGTTGATTTTTGGGGAGGTTGTATCTGAACAATTGAAAAGGAGCTATGCACAGCAAAAAAAAAAACAAGTCAAAACAAATGTACACAAAAATTATTTCAGGTAAAATTATTAAAAAGTATAGATTTTTGAAGGAAAGCAAACCTTTTTTAAAATATAAATGTTTTGTTGATAATTATAACAGATATGATTTTATTTATGAGAGAAAAATCAAAAGTGAGGGCATAAAGCTTGAAGAAACCATCACATCCTTCTTAGAAAAAGAAGAAAACAGTCGCCTTTGCCCAGGAAAAAAAGACTGTATAACAAAAGGGAAGATAAAGAAACAAAAATGGCTTTTAAACGAGTCTCTGAAAACTCTGCATGCCAAATTTGTCAGAATGCCCCTATAAAATTAGCTATGCAACCTTTTGTAAATACCGACCATTCTGGGTGGTGCATCCTAATGTAAATAAAAGAGACACATGTTTATGTGTTACACACGAGAACATGAACCTTCTATCTGAAAAGTTGCATTTGTTGAAAGTCTTTAACTCTAAATCAACCGAAGATACTATGAAAGAAATGACTTGTAATTATGAAGGAAGAGAAAATTGCCTACTTCGTAAATGTGATGTCTGTAAATCTAATCTGGTAATATACAATCAATTTGATAGCAACGAAAATATAAGTTATAAAAAATGGGTTACCAAGAAGGATAAAAGAGAAGTAAAAGGAAAACCAATTGTTGTTAATATTATAACAAAAGAAGAAATACAAACAACTGTTGGTGGAATGGTAGCCGATTTTGAGCGGCCAATTCCAAAATATATGATCCATTCAGCCACTGCTAAACATCAACTGCATGAACTGCGTGAAATAAAGGATAACCTTGCAGAGAATGCTGTCCTGTTTCACATTGATTTTAGTGAAAACTACAACTGCAAATATTATAACGAAGCTCAAGGTATGAATTTTGGTGCCTCTAGAACAAAGATTTCACTACATACAGGAGTTTATTACTTGAATCTTGACAATAAAACTACACCAAGAGCATTTTGTTCTTTATCAAAATCTTTGAGACATGATCCAGTATCAATTTGGGCACATTTGAGTCCTATTCTAGAAAAAGTAATGAACATTAAAACCATTAATAAAGTTTACTTTTTTAGTGACTCTCCAGCAACCCAATACCGTAATAAAACTAACTTTTTTCTTATGGCAAAAGTGTTTTTATCATTTTGAGTTTTTTGTGTAATGATTGAGTTTTGTCTTTAAAAAAATAATTGATTAATACTAGCATTGTTTTTAGGTTCAGGAATTATTTCAAACCTAGGCCTGCAAAGTGGAGACTGGTTGGTTGTCTGCTACGACTAACTACTATATCCTGGTGAAGTAGTGTCAGCTAACACAAATACTTGTGAAGTGAATGTAATGGTCCCTGCTACTGAGAAAACATTTAAATGGCCAAATCAGAAAGACATTCTAAGCTATTTGTATAAGGATGTTGTGAAAAGAATTGATCCCCCTGAACCATGTGGCAACCGTGCATCCCAATTTGTTTTCAAGGGCTTTCCTCTTTGTGATTAGCCTTAGGCTTCCCTAATTAGTTTTAAGAGTAATTAAAATTGGTTATATTAACTTTATGGAATGTATCAACATAAACATACCATAAATACATAAAACCTGTCCTAGTAAACATTAATATACAAGTATCTAATTTGACTTTTTGATATTTGCATCATTGTCCTGGCAGTACTGTCATTGTCCTGGAATGTTGTTTTGAAATTATTTTTTTTTCTATGAATTAACAAAATAAATATACTGCTGGTATGTTGATTATGCTTTCTAGAACGTATACAAGTTAAATATAATTTTTAATGTTGATAAATTTGACATTTATTTGCCACTAATTTTAAAAGTTAAATTTGCCTGTTTCACAAGAATGACCCTTATATTTAATTATTGTAAATTACTAGCGAGAACGGAGTTAGTCTGATTATAGCCTAACTCATAAGGATGGAGGAATACTTGGTACCGTAACAGAAAATTCTAACGGAAGCCGATAAAATGGCGGGTGGGAGGTGGTTTCCTAAAAAAAAATCAAAGTTTATCTCAATGACTACCCAGAAGAGTTAGATTAGTAATCTGAAATTTTGCAAGCAAATAGCCCCTAGCTTAAAAGGGTGCAGGAATACATGATCGAAAATTCCCATGTGAGCCCTGAAAATTGGTGTTTCCAAAAAGCTAAAGTCAAAACCATCTTGAAGCCCAGAAGACCCAGGAGGACGAAATTTTTCAGGAAGGTAGCCCTTAATCAATAAGGTTTCAGGAATACTTGGTGACAGAAAGTCCCAATAAGGGGGCCTCCAAAATGTGGGGATTTCTAAAATAAATAAATCAAAAATATCTCGAGACCAGGAAGATATAGAAAACTGAAATTTATTAGTATGTGCTAGTCCAAATAAATATGTATATAATTTCCTCATGTGGGTGTCTTTCCACACTACTGAGAAGCCCCTAAAGGACGTAGAAGGCTGAAACTTGTACACTTATAATATAGATTAAGGTACAAAACCTAGCAAAAACGGATTTTTGCTAGGTTTTATTTTGTCTGAATTTTTAAAACCTTTCACGAATTAAAAGAATGAGTGAGAGGTTTGTGTCTTTCATCTTAGACTTAAAAGATTGCATCCTAATTTTTAAAGTTTAGTTACCTGCTGTTGACACCCTTATATAGGCTACTAATAAATACTACCATATAAAGTTTTAATTTGAATCATAGATTCAACAAATAATTACAAATGAAATTTCAAGTGAGCATACTACTCGTGGCTCAGAACAAATTACGGTTTGATAACCTAAGGTTAAATCTACCAGTGGTTTTAAATTAGCTAATGTTGGATGTTATTAGGGTTACGCTACAAGTGGTTCATAATTTTCTAATGTATGTTGTTTCAAGGGCCATGTTAGCAGCGGTTCATAATTTTCTATTGTATAATGTTCCAAGGGCCAAGCTATTAGTGATTAATAATTTGCTTATTTTCTATGTTCCAAGGCTGTGGTCTCCAAACTATTTTGATCGTGTACCCCAAGTAATAAAAAAAAAATAGTGATTACCCCTGATATATTATGTAGTAATAATAATAATAATAATAATAATAATAATAATAATAATAATAATAATAATAATAATAATAAACCAAAAGATTATAAAAATGCATGACTCTGTGTAGACCAATATTACAAGATAATAATGCTTTCATCTTATGACAATATTACATTTTCAATATGTGAAACAACATATACCTTTCATTTACAACAGTGTTATTTTCCAGCCAATACATTTTTAACTTTATATATGGAATGTTTATGAAAATTTTACAATACTCTCCACTCTATATTTCTACTCAATAAACTCTATCACATATTATCTATTTTATAAACAGTTTACTTACATATAATTTTTTCTCATTGTAATTTAATGGGGACAATGTTAATACATTTGGTTAATAATATCTGAAAATTCTGGTTTGATGCTATCTGATACTGCAATACGAAGGTCCGGTTCTAATTTTAATTAATTTCATAATTTGGTTTTAATTTCTATCATTGCATAAAATGATACCTCACAAAAGTACATGGAACCAAACAACATTTTCAGCAAATGGGTACAAAATCCATTGACATTCTTTGCTAGGAAGATCCATAAATGGGTTACTAGATTTTGTCTCGAAAGTTTTTAAATGTATACGTATAAGACTTATTGTTTGTTCCACATTTACATCATTTTCGGCAACAAAATCACACAAGAATGGAATAATTATAAAACATGCCTTTATAAAATTCTCCCTCCACACCACAATTTTCTTTCAAAGGCACCTACTCAATCATTGCTAAAATGTTACCTTTTCCTTGAAGAGACAAATTAAGCATATTTACTTTTTCAATAATATCAGACAGGTAGCATACTATTAACATCCACTTATTGTCAAAGAAAAATTTGGCAAATTTCAAACACTTATCTTTGTCCAAAAGAAAAATGCGTAACTCATCTTTCAGGTCTACAACTTTTTTAAGCACTTTACCACAAAATAACTAACAAACCTCTGTATGGTACAGAAGATTTTTGTGGCTACTGCCCACCTCTTTACAAGTCTTGTTTTTATGAAATTAACCATCTGATAACATCCTGAAGCACTCTGTGCAATTCTCACTCTAATTTCTTTGCCACAATAGCTTGCCTATGGAAAATACAGTGAACAAATTTCAAGTGTGGTGCTATTTCATTTACCTTTCCCTTGAGCCCGTTTTTTTTTCTCCAGTTAAAGCAGCTGCTCCATCACTGGTTACACCTAAGGGTGTGGTGTCCCAGAGGTTGAAAAAATTGACTTCCTAAAAGTTCAATTCAACGTGATCAATTATGATAGACTGGGGTAAAATAACCTCCTCTCCACTTCCTCCCAGGCTACTTAAGGCCATATGTACAGAATTATTTTTTTTCATCATTCAAAAGAGTTTTATTCTATGAAATGTTAAACACCAAAAATGTATTTTTAACTATTTTTATTCAAGAGCAATGAGGGTAAGAAACTTCAATTTTTACGTTTTCCAAATCTAGTTTTAGACCACAATTTTTGAAATAAAATTTTGAAAATTAAAATTTAGTATTTTTAACACTATATCTATTTGATAAAGCTGAGATTTTACCATAGGTATAAGCATACTCCATATAAATATGCTTAAAGTTCCCTTAAAATCAACACAATTCAACAATTATTTATTAATACTAATTCATCTATAAATATTATATATTAGTATTCATGCGATGTATAGATGTGTATACTTAAGATTAAAAAAATATTCAGATTTAAATATGCAAAGTTTTACTGAATAACTTGATTCGCGTATGACATAAAAAAATGCATTGAAATTCCAAGTTGGCTCACGGGATCAAAACTTTGTAGGGAAGTGTAGCTTAGTCGACAAGAACGGTTGATAGCCCGCCTCCACAGCAGTTACACCAGCTGTATTATCACAGACACACAAGTAATCTGCAGTCCATGCGAGATTTCTGTTTGAACGATCATTCACAAGGTGTCTCTCTTAAAATATTTACACTCATATTAATAATAATATTTAGCAACGCGCCTTACTACCCGTTCGGATAGACTCATATTGTTGTGATATTGATATTTATTCCATTATCAGGGTTATTTCATTATTAAAACATATTGTAGTAATTTTTAGATTTGTGTTTTATTTGTGATCTCTGTGAACTGTAAAGAAACAATATATATATAATTATTAAAATAATAAACAATGGTTCCTTCAATCACAACCTAGAAAAGTCAAGCTTTGAAACCAAGAATGTACATAATGTATTATAAAGGCAGATAGGCTTTATGTTTATTTTATATGTTAGGGGTTTCCAAAATCAGTAACACAGAATATACAATCTCATAAACAATAAATGGCTGTAAGCGATCACACATTGCATATCAAGAATGATGAAATAAATATTTAACATTTAAAAACACTTCATACAGCCATTGTATAAAGAATTTTTTCATGAAAAAATTGCAATTTAGGCAGTTTATAGTGTTTTAATTTCTTAGCTATTTGAACTAGTTTAGTCATTATTAATGCATAAAAAGGGATTATTTTATAAAACTTAAATTGGCAAAAATTATTACTTTGAATACAATAATATGTATATGGAAAAAATAATTTCACGATCTTCAATTTAGTGAACACTGCAATTATTATCTTCAATTAAATTTTTTATGTTTTTATATGTATTTATATTTTTATTAGAGGTAGAATATTTATACTGTCAGTCAGACTTAGATCTTGGTTCATATGGGATTATCTGCATGATACATTTTATTGATTAATTAAATTTTTATAACATTACAATTTTGTGATTATCTACATTTTAAATAATATGGGCGATTTTCCTCAAATTAGTTAGGCCTAGGTTATAGGTAAATATAATGTGGGCATAAATGGTGATTATGAAAGCATTAAAATATATATATATATATATATATATATATATATATATATTAGGGTGTCCCAAAAAAACGGAATTAATTTTTTTTTTCGCATACCCTCTTATTTTTTTCCTTTTATGTCAAAACAATTGTAAATAAAGTTTCATGTAATTTGAACTACGGC
The DNA here is from genome assembly GCA_039000515.1 of Timema cristinae. Lineage (NCBI taxonomy): Eukaryota > Metazoa > Arthropoda > Insecta > Phasmatodea > Timematidae > Timema > Timema cristinae. The sequence goes on along the minus strand of JBCFYV010007189.1, from coordinate 17,582 downwards.
AACCCGTGCCGACTTGCATATAAACGTGTCAGTCAGTACATGTATACTTGAGCAAGCGAACGCTGACGACACTTGTCTGTAGCGGAGCACCCAACAGCTGCAAATGGTAAAGATAAAACAAAAAAGATAAAGGAAGGTTTTGGAATGCTTCGTCAGTGAGATTGTGCAGCCCGTGAAACGTGTCAGTACCAGTTCACTCAGGACAGCGCACGTCTACGTGTCAATGTGCTTATAATTCCAAGTTGTTTAGTTAGTAAATGTTTGTATAGTTTTTAATAAGTGAACAGAACATGGCAGTGGAATTGCGTGGTTCTAAAAAAGTGATATTTTTAATAGGTAATATAAGACATCAAATAACGGGTTCAAAACTTCCGTCTAATGGACAAGTTCTCGCAGTTTTGTTTTACAATATTCGAGAAGTGAGTTTAAGTGTTAATGAAAGTGCAAATCTCGCTATTCGCGAATGTATTATATTTTGGGAAAAGGCACGCATACCTACCAAATCGTTGCCAAATTGTGTGAGGAAGCTTGTTAATATGTATCAAGTTTAGAGAGACTTACAAAAAAATGCAAAGAAATTACAAGACGTATTCAAGCGGCGACAACAAGAATTTGTAATTAATTTAGACAATTTGTTCGACATTGCACATGCTGATGCACTTCAATTAATGAAAATAGAGGAAGATAGGATGTTCTTGCAGCGCCAAAGAGAGCCGGGCCGTCCCGGTCACTTAGGTGGAGTGGATAAAAAACTGGCCAAAAGAGAGGAAAGGGCGCAACTGAGGGCTGTCAAAGAAGACAATCGGCGAATAAAATATCTTTCCGATTCAACATCCTCGGCATCATACGAACCATTGCAAGAAGATTCCTCTTCGAATTCTAGTGAAAATATGGATTCAGAAGATTTCCCAACACTGATCGAAAGCTCAGAACCTGGGACAAGTAAATCAGTATTGAGGAAAGACTTTATTACTCCAAAGTTAGTTGCTGCATTAGACAGGTGTCAGTTAAGTATGCGAGATTCTGTGTTTATTCTTGAAGCTACTATTGATGCGTTTGGATTTAACATTGACGAATTTCCGATAAGTAAGTCTTCAATTCAACGAATCCGAACAGAAAAACGGAAGGAACGTGCGGAAAACATAAAAATTGATTTTAAAAACGAGGTACCGGATGTAGTGACCTTACATTGGGATGGCAAACTGTTGCCTGCTTTGAGTGCTCGAAAATCGAAAGAAGAACGCTTGCCTATAGTTATTTCATTTGGACTAAAAGAACAACTCATTGCTGTGCCGATACTGGATAATTCCTCAGGCAAAGAACAGGCGCAGGCTATTTGGAAGGCGATCTTAGATTGGAATCTCGAAAACAAGGTCCAAATTCTCTGTTGTGATACTACGGCTTCGAATACAGGTCGTTTTAATGGTGCTTGTACGCTCCTCGAGCAAAAATTTGATAGGGAAATGCTTTTTTTCGCTTGCCGCCATCATGTATACGAACTGGTGTTAAAGGCCGTATTCGAAGTGAAAATTAAACAAGTGGCAACAAGCCCCGATATTCCACTCTTTAAAAAGCTCAAAGAGAATTGGAAAAATATCGATACCACTAAAATACAGTGCTATAGAGAAACAGTGGAACTGTTCAGAACCGTACCCGAACTTGAAAATTTGCTGGACTTTTACCGAGATGAACTTAAAAATGTTATGGTCAGAGAGGACTATCGAGAATTGATCGAACTTTCTATGGTATTTTTAGGTGGAGATGCAGAAAAAAAAAATTAAAATCAGACCTCCGGGTGCCATGCACCAAGCTAGATGGATGGCCCGAGCGATTTACTCCCTAAAACTATCGTTATTTAGTTCTCAGCTGAAATTAAACACCAAGGATAAGAAAGCACTGTTAGATGTCTGCTTGTTTATTGTAACAATCTATGTTAAACCATGGCTTCAATGCATTTTGGCAGTTAAAGCACCCTACAAAGATTTGTGCTTTTTGAAATCTTTGAAAGCTTACGAAAATGTGAATGAAAATATCTCGAAAGCTGCTTTACAGAAATTTCTCCAGCATTTATGGTATTTGACTGATGAAATAGCAGTATTAGCACTTTTTGATGATGATGTGGACGAAGAAACAAAATTAAAAATGGTGGCAAATTTACATAGAGAAAATTTCTCGACTCATGAGAAAAGATACATTCCATCGAAGGAAGAACTTTGTGGTTCATTGTATGGTGAGTTTGATACATTGATTTTGTAATTGTTTATTTAGTTATTTATTTATATCAGACAATTGTTACTTGTTATTTTTTTTTTACAGAAAAAAGCATCGATGATTTCATATCAGTCAAAAGCCATTCATTGTTTTCTAGACTTAAAATTGATGATAGTTTTCTCAACGAGAGTCCCTCTTCATGGGAGAATAACGCTTCTTTTCTAGACGCAAAAAAGACTATATCAGTACTTAGAGCAGTGAACGATACAGCTGAAAGAGCGGTAAAACTAATGCAGGACTTTCATGGACTAATAACGGTTGAGGAGGAACAAAAACAATTTTTGTTTCGTTGCGTACAAGAACACACGAAGATATATCCTGACTGTAAAAAGCAAACATTGAAACGAAAATATGTTCAGTAATGCTTCTTTTACTGTAATATGTTAATAAATATCTGCTTTGATTAATATGGTGTCTTATGTACCAAAGAAACATACATTTTACCATCTTTCCATAGTATTCCCCGTACAAGATCTCACGTTCAAGTTTGAAGTAAAGTCGGCACGGGTTACCGTTATCTTATTGCAATAATATATTTTATTTAAGTTACTGAGGTGAAATAGAAAAAAAATAGAGGGTATGCGTATTCGACTTTGCAAAAAAATTTTTTTACCTTGTATCTTGGGACACCCTAATATATATATATACATTTTATCTTAAGAAGCAAATCCTAAAAGTCAAGTGGTTACAATTAAATTTATTATATTGTTCAAATATTTGATAATTTTAGGAATATGGCAAGTTTCCACAGTTAAATAGAATTATTGAATTCTAAGACATATACAACATCCAGAAGAAGGCCGAGAATTGTTCAAATAATAAATAATATGCCCCTACCAGAAATCGAACCTGAAACCCTTTGCACTGTAGACCATCCCGCTAGCGACTGAGCAAACGTGTCGGGCTATGATACTATAATTATATCACTTTTATATCCTGTATTTTCTTACGTTCTCTCCCACAGCTGTCAAACTGTTAATTGAGTGGCCTCTTGAAAATATGCTTGATAAGAAATAGATTTTTTATCACCTTAAAAACTGTGTGAATGCAAGAATCTACGTTTAAGCTGGCAAAAAAATTTCCAGCATTTTATATGGTTTAAATTTTGGAAACTATTCTATTGGAATATTTAGAATTTCTTGGTTAATCCCACCTATAAGGGTATAATTAGGTCAAGTTAAACGTTGTAGTTCCTATATAAGTAGTCTATAATGATGATGTGCCAATATAGGAAGGTATAGTGTTAATTATTTATGTATTTTTAACTCACTTAGACAGTAATTTTAGTCCCAAGTATGATAGTATAGTAGTAATTGATGTTTGCATTTACAAGTGTGTGAGCACTTTGAATTTACCTCAAATATTGTAACGACAGTCTTTCTACCGATTTTTTATTATTTTTTTACAAATAAATAATGTAATAAAATAATTATTTCATTTACAAAGGAATGTATTTTATTACATATGACTCATAAAAAATTATGTGTGAGAGAGAGAACGATTTTTATTTGGATTAATTTAATCAAAATAACTGAAGCATTCTTATCCAAATAAGATGTAATAATAATAATAATAATAATAATAATAATAATATTTAGCACCACGTCTTACTACCCGTTTGGGTTATACGCTTTAAGTACTAATTATGCTAGTGGATTAGGAATTGGGAAGGTTGAATTAGAGGAAGTGAACCTGCATTTGCGTGGAGGTAGAGTGGAAAACCATTTAGGAAAAACCACCCCCAGTTCACCCGACTGAGATTCGAACCTCAATCTCCCCGTCCTCAGCAGTCGAGCTCAACACAACAAGCGTGTTAGCCAACTACGCCACCGAGGCGGGTAAATAAGATGTAACTTATATATAATCGCTCCCCAATGTTTTTAGACACTTTGAATTATTTAGTGATTAGGTTTTGAGGTTTGAGTTATTCTAGGGTGCAAGGAGAAGGAAACACAATTTTATGGTAAATGCACCCTATTTACTTGGAGAGTGGATTGGAAAAACTATAGAAAGAGAACACATGTGAAAAGCCACCTAAAAATGTGTAAAAATTATATATATATTATTTTTATTTGTCTAGGTAAATTATTAATAAACACACCTTTTTTATTGTAAACTCGAGTTTATTGCTGCAAGTTTCTAGTAATTTTTTGAATACATATTTTCTACCTGATTCACCAACCTATTCAAGTCCTTATCGAAGTTTGGCTTTATATAATATATGCTTACTTTGAAATAATATATTATTATATGTCACATGACTTGCACAAGTGAACAACGTAATCATCAGTTTTGTTCAATTTTTTTCTCTCTTTCTCGTGTATATATATATATATATAAAATTACAGCTTATTTAATTGTATAAAACATATTTATCTTTATAATACGCTTTATCTCTATTGAAAAATCATTATTTGCCTGGTTTTTATTAGAATAAATATATTATACATTTTGAAATGATAATTTAGGCCCTAATATTTTTTCTATTACAGAGAAGACATGTGTGATACGGAGTAAATGTCTGGTGTGGTAGAACTCCCTCCTTCCCCAAATGATAACATTATTAGACATAAGTATTCTGATGTTGAATATACCGATTCAGAATTCCAAAGCTCTGAAGAAGATGATAGTTGTGAGATTAGTTCAATTGAAAATGAAGAATTTCGAGTTGTATAGGAAAGTGACGATGACATACCTAAATCATTGATGAGAAAGATACCTCCGTCGAAAATAATATAACAGGAAACCGAGAGATATTTAATATTTTCTTAAATAATCCCACAATTTGTACCATGGGTAGGTACTAACTGGGGAAAAAATACGTCCGCGAAGTTGCCCCCTCCCCCAATTTAAAAATACAATTTTTTTTTATTGCAATTGTTTGTTTTTCGCTTGTTGCAGATTGTTCCACAAAAATTTTCTTTTGTTTTGTTTTTATAGGCCCACAAATGATATGTCTACATTGGTGGGGCCAACTTCACGGTAACACCCCCTCACTCCCACGCCCCCCTCCACACACACTTTGAAAAAATTACATTTTTATGGTTGCGATCGTTTGTTCCGGATTGTACCACAAAAAGGCTTGTTTGTTCCGCATTTGTTCTTGCACAAATGAGACAAGAATTTGTGACACTTTGTTTACTCGTGAAGGGCCAACTTTACGGTAGGCGCTCCACTTTGAAAAATGCATGTATTTACTATTGCATTCGCTTGTTTCGGATTGTCCAGCAAAAATTTTGTTTGTCCGTTTTGATAATCTCACAAATGGTATGTTTACATTGGTAGTGCCAACTTTACGATAGCTTCCTCTCACTCTTGAGAGTTGAAGTTTTTATGGTTGCGATCATATGTTTCGGATTGTTAAAAAAATATTTTTTTTTTTACGTTTTGATACGTCCCCAAAATTAACGATACTTTACATTTGACATCCATGAATTCAACCTTCTATCCTTTTAAAAACATTTTTTTTATGATTACAATAATGTTTTCTTCGTTAGTTCCGGATTGTTCCGAAAAAAAAAATCATTTTTCCGTTTTGATACCCTCACAAATGATATGTTTACTTTGGATCTCCATGAAGCTGCCTCACCATCTTTTCCCCTAAAAACATTTATAAAATAAATTTTATGATTGCAATAATTTGTTCTTCGTTTGTTCCGGATTGTTCTGGAAAAAATAGTTTGATATGTCTTTATACGCGTATAAATTGTATGTTTATATTGCACATCAATGAAGTTGACCCCCTTCCCCCATCTTTTAAAAAACCATATTTTTATGATTGCAATAATTTGTTCTTCGTTTGTTCCGGAAGGTCCCTAAAAAAATGCACATTTTGTTTTGTCAGGACAACACAAGATTTATTTACACTAAGAGCGTGGATAGACGCCTTTATGGCAACCATATTCTCCACATGAACACATACAACTTTTAAAAATAGTATATTTTATCTTTGCAAACAATAATTAGTTCTTGGTTAATTTTAGATTTCTTTTGCGGAGATTTCCTTTTATTTCTTTTATAAAGACTCGATAATGTTTTCTAGTAGTAAGTAGCTCTCTCACATTCTTTCAAAACTTGAACATTTTTTGTTCAAAATTTGTTTTTATTTTATTCGAGTTCCTTAACATGTTTATCTTTATTTTGTTCTGAATTTCTTTTAAAAAATGTGTTTATTTCATGTTGATATTTTTAAAATTATTATATTTTTATCACTATGCTAAGCTCCGTTTCCTCACCTCAACTGCATAAATACAAAAACTTGGTCTTCAACTTATTGCATGCCATAAAACTCATAGTAAAGAAAAGTATTTTTTTGGCCTCGCTTCCTCCTAAGCTCCAAAATATTGTTTTCGTCTAATTGGGCTGTTGTGAAATTACCAAAAGATACCCGATATCTTACCTCCCTCTTCCTCCACCCCCCTCAAGAGAGCTCATAGCTAGGTTATCCTAAAGTATTGACATCGCACCCTCCTTTTATTTGGTACTATTACTGTTATGATGTAGTAAATAGTACCTTTGACCACAAAGAGACATGATTGGAAGGAAATCTCAATTATTCAAACTCTGACACTTACAAAAGAGACTAAGAAACTCAATGACAATAAAAATTATATTTTCAAATCAAAGTTTACTAACAGGACCTAAAATAAATTTCCAAAAAAGTGATTAAAAATATCTATAGAATAGCCTGAAATTCTAAAAAATTGCTAAAAATTTGCCAAAAAAACCAAACTAGGAAATTAAACAAAAAATTGAAATGAATGCACATAAATAAATCAAACACGTGCCTTTACAAATGGAAAATAAAAAATAGCTATGCAATAAAGTCTTTTAACAGCTAAACTCTTGCATTCTGGTGAATATAATATTGATTTACAAAAAGTTAGTTTTAAATAAAATTCCCATCCCATCGTTTAATTTTAGCATATAATTGTTTAATTTAGATTTTACAAATATGACAAAAAAATAGGATACATAGTTAATTTTCAACATTATCTTATCATTACTACAACTATTTGAATAAAAACAATAGGTTTGAGTATTTATGGATTATAAAATATCTATATCATTTAAAAATATATTAATTTAACATAAGTACCTCGATCTTATTCAAACCAGAATGGGCTACCATGGAGTTGGCCCCTCTTCTCCCAATATAAACATACTATGTGGGTTTTTCAAAACAGAACAAACAAAAATGTGTGTCTAACAATCCGGAACATGCGAGGAACAAACGATTGCAATCAAAACACTATGAATTTTTAAAAGTGTGGGGGGGGGGGGAGATGTTTCCATGAAGTTGGCCCCTCATGAGTAAAGAAAGTGTCAAATTTACGTCCTACTTGTGTAAGAACAAATACACAGCAAACAAAACTTTTTGCGGAACAATTCGGAACCAACAATGAAACAATGAAAATGTCAATTTTCCAAATGTATGGGGGGGGGGGAGTCTACCGTAAAGCTTCCCCCCAATATAATAAGCATATCATTTTTGGGTTTATCAAAACTGAACAAACGAAAATCTTCGCGGAACAATCCAGAACAAAGATTGTAATCATAAAATCTTGACCTTTTCATAATGATAGACAAACTACGGACGTAAATGACGGATAGCCAGCCAGAAATGTAATCGAAGAGAACTCTACTGAATGTATCGCTCTTTTTGTAAGCTAATCAACACTTCCCGGCCCTTGCTACTTTGATGCTTCATCACTGACCAGCCAACGAAATTATCAAACACTAAGTTCAAACATTTGACCCAAGGAGTATCAGCTTACGTCTGGGCTTCTGTGCCAACACAACAAACAAGGCTGCTTGACGTACACTACCATAATAAAGCTGAAGTCATGTATCCATGCGAGGTTCTAGAGTTGCGAGTGGTAGTAATGCCCTTAACCGAGCGGAAGGGCTTTTATCGTCAGTCCGAGTTAGTATTCCACTCAAGGTGGACCTATACCGCTTTGCATTGGCAATGTTGTCACATCTTCAGAAATATGTACCTAAGTCTTTTACTGCCTAATATTCTAATCTGCATTTGACATTTTGTAAGAAGACAACTTCCTATCGTTTTGCTTCTTTTTTTTCTAGTGGCAAGGGGGAAGTTGAAGATGGTGTATGGAGGGAGAGGCGTGGTATGCTCAGGTATCTTGTTACTAAATCTCTATAAGGCTGGCCGGCAGATTTCACTGAAGTTTTGTAGCACAGCAATGAAAAAAATTTAGTAATTTAAATAATTTTTATAATTTAATTTAAATTTATTAAAATGTGCACTTTATTTGCTGAATAATTATATCAGTTCACGAATTACAAACTAACCTATCTCTATAAGTCACGCAGTGGTCAAATCATCACTGCAAATGGATAGCCTTAATCTTATTGGTAAAAATTTGATCAGGTGTGTCAGGAATTGAACCAAATACCCAGAAGAATACTAAATAAGAAAATAATTTTATCAAATTAGTCCTAAGAAGTTCATTACTTTGGTAACTTTATATATTTTCTGTAAGAAATGTCATGATGCATATTTAATTCCCTGCAATATTAAATCATCTGTAGAGTAAATATATGTTTTTATTAGTATAATATTTTATAATTTTTCGCTACTTTAGAGGTAGTAGAAAAAGTTTTGTGGGTCAGCCAAACAAAAAATTGAACTCGAGATTTTGATAAGGCCTAAGCTATTTTACCGATCGGGCTAAAACTTGGTATTTATGGTTTTCAAAGGGTTGCACCAACTACTTATTTAAATTGGATGGCTACTCTAAATTTTCCATCAAAATGACTAAGGGTTCCATCCATATTGATGTGTAACTTCTAATTATTTTTTTCATCATATCTCCATAACTTTTTGAGTTTTGAAATCACTTATGATTGCAAATATTTAAGTGTATTTATAATAAAAATCTTTTATTTGAAGTAGTTTTTAAGCCATTTGCAGATATATATATAAACTTTTCGAGCAATAAATGTTAAGTATTTTGAACGTCAAAAAAAAAAAAATCTAACCCAAGATGTTGATGGATGCCGAAGTTTCATGCATCCCTCCCAGAACCCTTAAAATTGGTTTTTGTAATGCTGTCTGTCTATGTATATGTCAAAGCCTGGAAGCGGAAATTTCCATGTCTCCGCAACTAATTGAGATACTAAATAACTTATCATTGTAAAATTGTAGTACTATTAAAAATAAAAAACTTTTATTTGAAATATATTTCTATAAAACCAATAGTTTCAAATAGTTGCAAATATATTGATACAATTTTGTGAGCTTTAAATGTACAGAGATACTACTGAGGTTTTAGTACAATAATTCTCTAATGCCTTAAGTAAGTAAAAAAGTGTATGTTGCGTTTCCTTTAACCTCTTAGGGAAAATATTTGTAGAGCAATGATCTATCTCCATAATTTTAGACTCAATAGTCAATATTTAACTTTTTTATTGGTCTTATTTATAAATGAGGAATTTAATAAAAATTTAATGACCTGAATATGTGAAACCCCTAATAAAATTTAGAAAATTCTAACCGAAGGTCGAGATTTTAATACAAGGGGTTGACATTTATGTACCCAATATTGATAATTTTTATTGGTCCAAATATACAAATGAGGGCTAAAATTCCTTAAAAATGAAATTATAAAATTTAAAACCGAGAGTAAAAAAGATTTACATAAATATAGCACAATTTGTGCTCAGGTATGCTAGTGTATATTATTTTGTTTATACATATCTTACGAGTTTTGAGTAAATATCTCTATTTTTAAACAATGGAGCAAGAAAATCCATGCAGAGTTCCACAACATTTATTACTGTGGATTCACATGTTTGCTGAAAAAAAAGCACAGAACAGAAATGTGATCATGTGACGAGCTCTAGGCCAATCACAAGATCTCCGCCTAATCGGCGTGAACTATTCTGCTTAAGTTCAACTCATCTCTACTTTGTCTGCTATGCCTGAGATGTTCGGCACAAGAGAACCAATCAAATCTCAGAACCAACCAACCATCCCAAATCATTGTGCATGCACATTGACCAACACATGCGCTCTACAGCCAGAAGAAGGGAGACAACTTCTTTGGTCGTTGTGACTGAAGAGATTTCAAATAACCCATTAATGTAAAGAATGTGTATCGATGTATTGGATTGTGCCACGACACAGAATTCTAATTTAAAAACATCCAACAGGAAAATAAAATATATTTATAATCAGATGTTTTAAGTTAGCGTTACAATGCATCATGGGTCAAAATACAGAAAATGAATTTCTGCACGACTCCAGCAGATTCTGCTGTCTACTCTCGGTGAACGTGTGAATCAAGATATATATTATACTCTACTTATATTCTACCTATATTCTTACTTCACTTCTCAATATTTTGCTAATTTATAAACTTCTATTTAATCAAACCTAAACTAAATGTCTTTTTCTGCCTTAACTTCACACTTGACTCAAACTCATAAGTTTATAGAGAGAGTGTGTGTGTGTGTGTGTGTGTGTGTGTGTGGTGCGTGCGTGCGTGCGTGTGTGTGTGTGTGTGTGTGTGTGTGTGTGACATATATTATCTTAATATGTTCTTAACTTTTTTGATATTATGATGGAAATATAGTGAAGTTCCCAAATTGTCAAGTCATTCTAATTTATGTTACTTAATCCTGTGTTTTTTATATCTGATATCCTAGTTGATCTTTGGACTTTATACTAAACTCCAAATTTCAAAATCTTTTCCACATTGAATTCTATTATTACATTTTAGTAATAAAGTTATTGTAAACAAACAAAGCTTTTTTTTTAAGCCAGGTAAGAGCTGAAATTTTTTCGAAGCCAGGTCAAAGCTGATATTTTTCCTAAGCCAAGTTGAAGTTTATATTTTCTAAAACAAGCTGAAGATGATATTTTTTCTAGCTCAAGCAGAAGCTGATATTTTTTCTAGCTCAAGCAGAAGCTGATATTTTTCCAAGCCAAGCTGAAAATGATATTTTTTCGAAGCCAAGTCAAAAATTAAGCCTATATATTTTTTCAAAGCTAAGTCAAAGTTTTCTTATTTTCACAAATACCTTATGTGATGTTATATTCATAACCAGAATAAATTTAAATGTTGAGTAAAAGATACCAATATTGCTCAAATGGCATTGATTAAAAAAGGTGTGATTTTATTTTCTAACCAGCGTCCTGGGATTTATGGGTTGGAGAGTATGTGATAGCTACAACGTCTCACATTAAAAAGTTGTGTTTCATATTAGAAGTGATCCCAAAAATGATCATTTTCAGGAAGATCATATCAATCATTACTATGACCGTCATAATATGACCTCGGGCTATTCTCTATTTTTTTACATAAATAACAATAAAGTTTTCTTACAATTGTTTAATAAAGACTCAAGACATATATTTGTAAGGGTTCTGGCAAGATAATTTCAAAACTCCTAAAATGTTTATTATGTTATTCAGTTAAGGTGAGGTCAAAATTGGGCTACCTGCCTGCAAAATTTCAGCTTCCTATATATTCTGGGCTTTGATAACAATATGACTTTGGTCTTTTTGTAACCCCTATGTTTGGGAGAACCCCTTTGGCATTTTAGGTCGCTTGGATACTCATGCATCCTTTTGGGGGTAAGAACTAATTGCATAAAAGGATATTAAATTACACATGAGTGAAAAGATTTTAATTCAATTAATTGAACTGACAGAAGTTAGATAGAACATTTTGTTTAGTTTAACAACTCTAGAAATATGGATATTCGCTCTTACTCAAACAAAGGAGCGTCTGCCACAACTTGGCGACAGTGCCAGACTAATACTTGAAAGGTCTAATCATGAAAAATAGTGAAACAATTGAAAATAGAAACATAGCATCAAATTCTGTATTTTTAGAGTTACTAAGAATAATACTATTTAAGCGAGCTAGCTTGTATTAACCCACGTAAAACCTAAGAATAATATCCTATAAGAGGAGCTTCCATTTTGCAAATAAAAGATGGCTAACAATCAGGCATCTACACAGTATTTTACTATGGCCAGTCGTTTCCTAATGAGTACTGCCAGAACAATCAATAGTACATTTATACATATACCCATTACCAGGGCATACAATAGCTAGTACAAACCTTATTTGAACCCTTAGATAAATATGGCGCCTGAAGGAGCCGGAACTAAGCACTATCCCCGGGGGCCACTACTTCAATCTAGTAGTGCTCCCACAGGTTGCACACCGTAAATAGATACACAAACAAGGGTGCAATCATGACTGCAACCAGTCACTGACCTAACTATGTCCAAGAAGAGAGTGTTAGATGATCTGATTGTTGCCATAAAGAGATTATAAACTAGACCATACCGTTTAGGGTGTCATAAAAATTTAACAATGTCTTAAGGACTTAGAAAAGGAAATAAAATTCACGAACTCAGTATACTCAATCACCTGGTCCTATACATATGTAGAGCATAGAGCCCTCATATTTAAACTATGCCTTATGGTCATAGGGAATTAACCGTCAGACTATATGACCCAAGAAATTATATCTGATAGACATAGAAAATAATATTAGACAACTTGATTAAAGAAACCATGTCTGATGGACAGAGAAAATAAAGTTAGACATTCTAATACATGAAACTATGTCTGATGGACAGAGAAAATAAAGTTAGACATTCTAATACATGAAACTATGTCTGATGGACATATAAGCAACGTCAGATATTCTAACATGATACTCATGCCTGAACGACATATAAAATAAAACAAGACATTCTGATATATGAAACTATGTCTGATAAACTTAGAATAGATTCTAAACAGAAGATACAGATACTTAAAATATCAGAAGAGGCTTCCTCTGCGATGTGGCGGTGATGCCGACGCCTGACACATTGTGGCCACCAGTAGTCTTCGGTGCTGAAGTTTTACGTCGTAGTTCTCCCTCCGGTGAATAATTACAATGGAATACAAAAATGTGATTCACAGGGAATCCGTTATATAGCAACAGAACTGGCTCGGATGTGGACTACATCAGTATATCTAAGGAGAGAAGGGGGTTAGAGATGTAGAATTACTCTGCTTTTTCAGCAGCGATGTCAGAAGGTGTGGCAAGTCGAGACAATTATCTTACTTTTCTTCGATGGGTGCTCTTCGACCAGGACATGAAAATACTCACGGTGCCAGTATGGTCCACTGGGGCAATGTTCATTGGTGCTTGGGCGTTTCCCGGCAACATCAATTCAGTGAGTCAACACCTGCCACATCTTATTGGAATAGATTAGTACTTGTTATCTTGTTTTAATTGTCTTCAAGGAATTTTAATTGTAGATGTCATATTATATAAGTGACATGCTACAAATGGCGTAGTTGGCTAATGCGCTATTATCGTGTTAAGCTCGACTGCTGAGGACGAGGAGATCGAGGTTCAAGTCTCGGTCGGGTGAACTGGGAGTGGTTTTCCCTAAATGGTTTTCCACTCTCCCTCCACACAAATGCGTGTTCACTTCCTCTACATTCAACCTTCCCAATTCCTAACCCATTAGTGTAATTAGTAATTAAGCGTGTAACCTGAATGGGTAGTAAGATGCGGTGCTAAAAAAATTACAAACATTATTAAAATTACAGTTTTCTTTTTAACAGAGAAAATGTTTAGTGATTCAAAAATTGGTTGTACGATTATAGTGATATCTTGACACGCTCAATTGTAGCATGGTAATATGTCACGTAAAAAAACTATGGCTCACAGTTAATAGTTTAAGGAAACCAATGAGATTAACTCAGTCAGTTAAAATGCTAAGCTCTATTAAAGCCATTGTTTTTAGATTTAAAACATAAAGAAACTACTATTCTGAGCGATAACATGGTTTCATATAAAATATCCCAACTAACTATTCCCCTTAGTAATGACTTTGACTACCATAGGATTATAAGCGAATGTTCAGTTGGAGCAATGTATAGAGCTGTGGGCTATACATAATTTTAGACTTTCAGATTACTATCAGGGATTGGTTAAGATAAAACAACTTTGTAAGCACGTGTTAGATTTTCAAATATTGTCCAAGCTTGTATAGTTAAATGTGACCAAATAATTGCAAAAAAAATATATATTTATAGTATTTTATTTAACAACAAATATGACTATGATAATGACTGGATTTTTACCTGACCAGGGAAAAAAAAAATATATTGTAGGTGGTAAACATTTACTTCCTCACAACAGTCAAGTGCATAGTAGCAGTGATCTTATTCTTCATCAAGGAAGACAACACAAAGAGGATATAAACAATGGCTTCTACACAATAGTCAAAGCATATGAGTGGTGATCTAATTCTTCTTCTTAGCTATTTCCAAATATATAAATAAGTGTAAACGTTGGTGGAGGATTCTATCTTGTTTCTAAGACAGGATGGCTAAGTTGATAGCAAATTATTCACCTAAAGGAAATCGCTCATAAGTGTGTAAGTAAGAAAGGGTGTTATCTAAAGTCAAAAATGCACAAAAACTTTTTCAAATTGACGCTAGAGTACCCACAAAATCCTGAATTGTATCCATTTAATTGCGGCACTACTTGTCTGATAAATGGCAGTAGCAGAAACTATCCTTAACTCATTATTTACTAGAGAGCAGCACTATCACTATGTTAATATATATAAAAAAGAGAAATACTTATTGGTGTTTCTTTTAAAAGAATAATAAAAGGGTACTTTACAAATCATTGTAGTTTCTTTATTCAAATTGACTGGCTTCATTAAACATCCAACATTTCAAACTGCTAATTTATGATCTAAGAAATGAAGATGTATGGTTATATTATTTTAACAATCTGTGTTTAAAGGTGGGAAATTGAATTATTATTATTATTATTATTATTATTATTATTATTATTATTATTATTATTATTATTATTATTATTAGCACCGCGTCTTACTACCCGTTTGGGTTATACGCACTTACACTAATGTGTAATGGTAGGGTGATTGTGAGATGAAATGAAGGACCTACAGTTTAACGTGGAATCCGAACCACGGTGGAGGCCTGGCATTCCCCACATTCACAATATGTCTTGTCAGAGGTGAAGGAAGGGTTTGGAAATCAGATAAATCTGTGCCGGGACCGAGGGGAAATTGAACATTTAATTTAATGTTGGGTGCCAACAAATAGTGTTCCTGGCTGTGAAGATAAGACATGTTATCGGTTTCTCGTAGATGCAGTGAAAGTAATTTTATTATTTCTTGTCAAATGGATGGGTCCAAGAGGCATAAGATTCTTTGGCTACTTTAGGTTTACCTATCAGGTATGATTTCCTAGTAAATTTCTAAGTTTTAAGATTTACATTACCGGTACCGACATTAACTTATGGGTTGAGAACGTTTACTGTTACTTTTGAGTTAATATTTTAAAAAACTAGCAACCTTACATTGCAGTGTTAAGGCTCGAACACAGACTTCGCATCCGTAGGTCCGTCGTCCTTAAGAAATCTATGCCACAATATCAGATTACTCTGGCCACAGAGTCTTTATTTGTAAGTCCATACTCCATAGAAGTTGACCACCTTTAACTTTCTACGGACTAGTTTGTACGGATTACCAATCACAGCCGAGTAAATATCTGCATGCGCAATGGAATAAAAGAACGTATGTCAGTGAGAGGATTCGTCGCTATGGAAACATTTTTCTAAAAATCTAAACACCCTGGGAAGTGCGGCTTCTAGGAAAAAATTTTCTGAGAAATACCAAGTTCTCAGAAATATTGGCTTTGCTTTTGTAGGTTCAACACACTTACTAACAAAAATATTAAAAGTGCTTGTTTTATTTTCATCCAAAATACTAGTACATCTGTTTTGCATTTTCAGGCTATTGCAAACACTTATTTATTTTAAGTTTGATAGTTAATATTGAGCAATAAATATATTTCTTGTGATTGTACTTAACCTACATTTTAGTATAATATTGAAAGTTTTCTCTACAAAGTTGTTTTTGGTTTCTTTAATTCTTATATTATGATTATCTGACTACTGACGCTTGCTCCTTGCTGTAGATGATTTTCTTTCGAATTTTCTTATTGGACGAAGTCTCTTACTATCTCATTAGTTGAAACGGTCATGTGATTACGGATATTGACTCTGTAATCGCTAGTAGAATTTATTATGGACCAGGGACCCTGAGTACGGACTACAGACCTACGGTTATGGAGTGGTTGTGTCGGGGGAGGGGGGGGGGGGGTGCTATACACATTAATCCCATAAGAAAATATGTAAGCCATTAACATACTATTTTTGGTTAAGTTTATGAATAATTAATCAAAATGTTTATGTTGTAATAGATAACTTTTCTCTAAATGTATTAATCTATCTAAAATTGTATTGTAACTTAATTTCATAGACTTGTTAGTTGGTTGATTAGTTTATTTATTAACAATTAAAAAGGTTATATTTATCAAATAACTTTATCAGATTCACTTCACTGGGCCTCTTTGTTATTGATACTACTTAGTGTCAAAATATACAGATAAGTTATAAATACATGACAACCTTGTATATAGAAATAACGTTTTAAATGTTAAAATCCATCAAAACATTTTAATGAACTGAATTTTTATAGACTTGAAGATTACTTGGCTTATTAATTTTTTTTTACTGCAAACATTGAAAGAGATTATTTTTATATTATTATGTTTAATTATAGGCCTAATAAATGTTTGTTTGTTTAATAAATAAGCTGATAAAATTGGATTAATTAATTAAATAGTCTAAGAATATGGATGGCTTACATTTTTTATGTCTTACAGTACATTAACTATTAAAGTCTTTGTTACAGAAAAAAATCATTTTTTTTTAAATAATCGTATGGGCGTTATTGAGCCTACATATATTCTGATACCTAACTTACATTACATTGTACCACACACATTAGTAGGGCCTAGGCCTTATATAGTTTGTGTTTTTTCTAGGATTTTCTGAATAACCTTCAGAGGAGAACTCTTTCCTTGGGCTTAAACACAGTGACATTTTTATACTATAGATTAATATAGTCCTAATGAGTGTTGAAATATGTAAGCATACACCTCTCCAAACTTTTACTTTTTTTAGTTCAAATTGGTCACCCTCAACTTAAATTACTAATTGAAATGAAACCTAAGAACCGTACCTTTTGGGTGATTTTTTTTCTCTCTAAAAAACCTAAAAATCATAGCATTCATACTAATATAAACTTAACACAAAAATATGGGAAATCCATTGATACTAAATTCAAGATTATTCAAAACTTTTCTATATTGTAATGCTCAATTCTAAACCAAACTCATCCAAGTGATGAAGTGAACAAATATAGTTGGAAAATCTGT
>JBCFYV010007182.1:0-16564 GCA_039000515.1 Timema cristinae | reverse complement strand
CACTGCGCCACCGGGGCGGGTCCTATGGACATTATTGTCAGAGTTTGCGTTGTAAGACAGCCAAGGGCGTAGAAAGAGTTATAGGGTTCCGGGAGGAAGGCGGGGAGTCCCCCCCCTCTACCCCCGGAATTTAAAAGGCCCTTTTATCCTAGGTTGGGGTTCATACATACATACAAAAGGTATAGTAACGTTTTCTAGCGGAGCTCCCCCTTGGACAAACTACCTTTCTACGTCCTTGGCGCAACCTTGTTATATAACAAGGCCAAAACAAATCTCCTAATTAGAATACGAGGTGGTAAATAAACCCTACGCACGTGAATAGTGCGTGAGACGGGAGGGTCATGCGTTACTAATTTGGAAGAAAGTCTCCCGGAATTCATTTCTCAGCACCAATAATCCCATTCAAACCGGCGCGCATCTACTTAATACGTAGAGAGAGAAGTCTTCCAGGAAGATTTTTTAATAGAAGAAATAATTACCGGCACAAAACGAAAATGAAAACTCTCCCACACATCATCTCAAGAGAAAACTACTAGTCATGTTAATTTTAGAAACTTTCTTATACTACGTCTTGAATGGAAGAATTTAAATATTGATAACACGCCAAAGATTTAAAAACAACTACCAACAAGAAACTAAAAATTACGTGTGAATTTTTCTGTCAATTGTTTCAAGACTTTTTTTTTTGCTCCACCCGAGCTATGAGACATTAAAATTTTCACTTATGGGTACAGTGATCAAAGATTCTTTATTTAAGAAGACAGTTCTTTATTACACTGCTTTATCCTTTAGATTTTTTTGTCTTCTAAAATAACCATTTTGTCTTTTATTTTGTAAAGTGAAATAGTAAATTGAATATTGGCACGCAGTACATCGCTCATATGTGATGCACCACAAAAAGAGGACCTTAACTAACGAGTAAAAAACATTCAGTACATCTCATTTTAGTCCGTAGGGTCGATTTTTAACGTTTCCTGTTTTTAACTCGTAACGCTATCTATATTCATTATGAACATATTCCAGTCAGTTCTAAAATCAAACCTCAACTTACAACAATTGTTTTCTTATGGTGTATGTTACGTTCCCATTTCCTTTACAGATGTAAAAAGTGAAAAAAGTGTGTAGCTTCTACAAAAATTATAATAAAACTAAACAATAGTTAGAATAAGACAATTTAGTTTTATTAAAAAATATTCTAACTAAATATTAATAGGGTGATGCAAATATAAAACAATAAAAAAATTCTCGTTAAATTTTCTGTTTCTAAGTTTACTTAAATACTTTCAGTGCAGTGCAGAATTCAGTCAAAGCTTAATTTATAATTTGAATGAAGAACACAATCTTAAACAACATAAATCTAAAAACACAATCTTAAACAGCATACAATCTAAAAACACAATCTTATTAAACAGCATGGAATCTAAAAACACAATCTTAAACAGCATACAATCTAAAAACACAATCTTAAACAGCATGGAATCTAAAAACACAATCTTAAACAGCAAACAATCTAAAACACGATCTTAAACAGCATGCAATCTAAAAACACAATCTTAAACAGCACACAATCTAAAACACAATCTTAAACAGCACACAATCTAAAAACACAATCTTAAACAGCATACAATCTAAAAACACAATCTTAAATAGCACACAATCTAAAACACAATCTTAAACAGCACACAATCTAAAAACACAATCTTAAACAGCATACAATCTAAAAACACAATCTTAAATAGCACACAATCTAAAACACAATCTTAAACAGCATGCATTTCTTTATAAGAAAATATCAAAGAAGCAAAATTTGTCAGGGGTAAGTTAAGGTCCTTTTTCCTGTGGTGCATCACATATAATCATGAAACTGTCATTTCACCGCCACTCTACTCACATTCAACATGATATTTCCATTTTTATAACACTGGCAACATTGCTTGCTGTATCACGCACATTTTTTTAATATGATAATATGATTGATTAAAATGCGTTTCACTCTGTTATTACTTTCAATAACAGCGATTGAGCTAGATGACACAGTTTTATTGGTTAAAAGGGATTATGTTTCCTTGTTAGACTTTGGCAAGGCACATATTAGGCTTAGTACGCACTTGGAAACATTGTTGGCCAAATGTTTGCGAAACATTGTTTCCGGGGAAATGTTTCCTATTGCGTACTAGACTTTAGATTCTCTAATTAGGGCGGACGACAGGAACTAAAGTAAATTATAAAATAAATGTTATAAAACAAAGTAGTTTTAGTGAAATAAATAAACGCAACCTTTTTTTTATTATGAAACAATTTCTAATTTGCCCTTTATTTTCTTTAAAAAAAACCTATGGTCCCCATACTTATGAGAGAGAGAGATTAAGGTAAAATTGACTTATACATAAGACGGATGAGAAAACAGAAGAATTTCATGGCATGTATAAAACGCGAAACATATTAAAGGTCATTCGACCATCAGAATTTTAATGAACAATTTAAACAAGTAAATAAGCTATTTTATGCTTTTTGCATAAGGTAAATTAATGTATGTATGTGGCTAAGATTTAGTAAAACTAGACAATCATATGGTGTGCACAGTGAAATATTATAATAATATTAATGTTCAAATATTTCATGACAGGCGTGTACACAACATTTTAGTTGATAAACCTGAAGAAATAAGACCCCTTGGACGTACCGAGACGTCGCTGGGAGGATAATGTGAAAATGTATTTGTAGAAGTGCGGCAAGATCTGACAAATGTTACCCGCGATTATTTGTCGCCATTGTGTTTTGACGTCCAAACGGTTTCAGTATTGGCAAACCTGATTTATATCTATGGTTTCAATATTGGCAACCTTGATTTATATATATATATATATATATATATATATATATATCGAAATTGCCCTCGAACCGTAAATATATCGATTGCCAAACTCTTCCCTGACAAGACGTGTTATTAATCACAGCTTGTGAAAGTGTGGAATGCAAGACCTCCACCGTGGTTCGGATTCCACGTTAAACTATAGGTCCTTCATTTCATCTCACAATCACCCTACCATTACACATTAGCGTGCGTTCAAACCGAACGGGTAGTAAGACGCAGTAATAATAAATAATAATCTTGCGAGAGAATCGTTATTTAGTCATATCAATAGCTTTTCTCCGGTCGAAGAATAATATCGACATTCACGTTGCGAGAGTCGTTATGTGGTCATATCGACAAAGTGGATTGTGAAGGATCCAGCAAGACCATAACGAAATTAACGACTAAAAATTTATTTATTTTTGCAAGTCAAGCACAAAACTTAGCTCGCCCCAGACGAGTAGACGAGGATTACCCAAGTCCCGCAAATACATATTCTGAAACTGTCACTCTGTGAAGGTATTAAAGGATTTCAGCTTAGGTAGTAAGATCTATAACCTGATTTTGGTTGGATGAGCAGTAGATAAAATACAAATAAACTTATTTGCGGCTAACAATGATAACATTTTATTATATTATTTGTGAATCAAATTTCCAAAGCTATTAGATTTGCTTAGAGTGAGGATTTACTCGCATTTAGAGATCATATTATGAAAATTGAAAAATGACACCTGGACACGTGAATCGAACCATGGAACTTGGGCTTATTATGCCAATGCTCTAACCACTGAGATATTCTGGAATTTTCCCGTGCCCAGGGTCATTCTTAACTCATATTTTAAGGTGCGGCTGAAGGGAGCGCGAGTATTTTTACAGTTTTTATAGTATTACATATTGTTGGCCCAAACAAATCAAATATTTCTCCATTAGCAATATAGAGTTTAGTTTTCTGCACATGCTAATATCAACAGATCTTCAATATCTGTCAAGGGTGTCCTAGAATTTGGTCAAAACTTTTTCTCTTTATTTAAAAAGTTTTGACAACATTCTAGTACACCCTTGACAGATATTGAAGATCTGTTGATATTAGCATGTGCAGAAAACTAAACTCTATGTTGTTACTGGAGAAATATTTGATTTATTTGGGCCAAAATTGTAATGCTATAAAAACGTAAATAATATATATATGGTCTAAAAAGGGTTGAATATCCTAGGGTGGAGAATGTTTTATAAGTATGAGTTACATAACCGGTACTAAATACAAGCCATTATTAGTATGATCAAAGCTCGCAGCCCTGAATTTACGGTAGCCGGTGAATGTATTGATGCTAATTAGAAATATATTGTAAATAATACCTGTATTATAAACAGTAAATTACTAATCATCTTAATCAACAAATTTTAAAGTATTTATTGCTTGTCCAAATAACAGGGTTTGTAGTCAAGGTCAGAGAAAGTTCGGACTTAATGTGATTTTTGCGCCTCCCCAAAGCCCAAACCCTTATTTTTAATTGAAAAGGGAGCTTTCTAAGGGGCCGGTCTTATGACTACCAGATACATATTGCTATTGGGAGGTTAAAGTTAGCAGGCACTTTAAAGTTGTATGCGTCTTATGAGCTGAATTTATCTGCCGGATAGATATCTGTAGGATAAACATATTTTTATGCAGAACATGCAAGGTTGGTACTGTTTTTACTGGTGCGCGCATGCGTATAAGCCCTGCTGCTAGCGCTACAACCTAGCGAGTGGTGACAACGCTCAACATTTGTTAGATAATGGCGGATAAACGAGTGTGAGGAAACAGAATATGGCGTCACGTGTTATACTTTTATCTATGGTCACGTGGACGCAGAAGCAAAGTTGACTTGCAAGTACTAATTTCAGTGTCTGCCAAAATGTGGGCAATAGTTGGGTACAACGTTTACAAAATTTAATTTATCGTACTCACATTTTGATAATTTGTTCTTATATAAATATAACTCTACAAATAGCTCGTCACTTTATATAAAAGTGAATCAAATGTTCTAACTTTGTGTAGTTAGAGCCCGGGCCTGTGCCTACTAAACACGTGAACCAAGATTTTAACATAAAAACAGATTCTGATTGGCTAAGCCTCATTAGAAACAACGCATCACAATGGCAACAACTATTTCAACTTCCAGATAAAAGTTATAAGATACTTAAACCTCTCTGTAAAAATGAGATGAAATACATTTTATCTGGCAGATAAATGCTATCTCACCAGATAGAAATATTTATCTACCAGAATAATATTTATCCAGGAGTCATAAGACCGGCCCTTAGTAGCATAAATACATCCAACGGTTAGCGTAAATTTAGGGCTGTCACTATTTACCTAAATAACCCCCCCCCCCTCCTCCCCCACGTGTTATTCAGAAGGAATTACCATTTTACCACATTCGCTTTATATAGTTGTATGGAGGACTTAAATTTCACTTTTAATTAAATTGGCCCGTGTAAATTCGAAGCATTGGTGTTTAAAATGAAATCTGACCTTGATGAGTAACAAATGTTTAGGGAGGAAAGGGGGAAGGGAGGGAAGCTATTACTCCTATTACGTGTTTCAATAAGTGTTTTTTTGTTCTTAAGTTCACGTTTTCTAATATTAAAATGATCACTAATTAAATATTGAGGTTGAAATTTTAAATTCGCCAGTGTTCAAATGTTTTTAATTTTAAATTATATTTGTTGTGACTTTTTAAAGTATTTTCCCTGTTCGCATGGGTGTTTAATTTGCGTGGCAACTATAGAATTGTTAATGGGTTTTTTTCCAGAACCATTACCCCTGGGGAGGGGAGGGGGGACGTAGTGGACGCTAGGAAAGGGAAGGGTTTTTGCAATTTTTTATATCACAACAATTTTTGGTCAAAAGAAATCAAATAATTCTTTAATTGAAACATAGTGTTTAATTTTCTTCTCATGATGACCTTAATATTTGTTGAATATCTGTCAAGGGTGTCTTGAAATTTAATAACAACTTTTGCTCTTTATTTAAAAAAGTGTCTCATCTAATTCTAACATTCTCATGACAGATCAAGAAATATTGATTTAGACACATGTGAAGAAAAATAAAAATGTGTTTCTATCAGTGAAACTTTTTTACTTTGGCCAAAAAAATTTGCTAAAAAAGTGCAAAAAACACTTCCCTTAGTTCGCGTTATCACCTTAATATCTGTTGATACGATGAGACTATATTCTGGGCGTGGCACCTCTTCATGGAGATGGAGAAGAGTCAACATTGATTTTTAGGGCGAGAATAGAAGTGCCCGGTTTATAATATCTGTGGTGACTCAATGTTTTATTAAAAAAAAAAAAAAACTTTTACAATAATTACTTTTAAACTTAAAACTCAAGCTATTACACACACATATACAAAGAGATTATCAAAACATAATAAAACAGATATTACGACAGACCATGTCATGAAATACAAAGAGACTATTTGAGTGAAACTTTGTTTTAGATCAATAACTTTACTTGGGTTTTGATTTTAGCAACCATTAAACTTATGTAGTTTTTATTTATATTTTTTCATTATATTTTTTATTACTTATTATGAAAATATTTTTTCCCCCCAAGACTCGGATTCGTAAAGTAAAGATTCCATACAATTCTATCTAAAATACTAAATACTTATCAACTCACAATGATTAAAATGTTATTTAGTGTTTCTAGTTTACGTTGCAAAACATCATGGGTAAAAGTGTTTCAGGTCCAAGTTGTGTTCCACTAGTGTTTCTTTTAGTTGATAAAGAATTTAAAAAAAACGTAGGAGTTGTGTTTGTGTTTAAAAGAAATCAGTTGTGCTTAGTTTCCTTTGTTACAAAGCGGTATTAATCTACAATATAAGGTCAAGGCCAGCCATGTTGTAGACTACCTTCCCCCCCCCCCCCCGCAGTGGGCCAAGGAGACACATAAATACTCAAAGAATTAGGCCTATTCTACGTTAGCGGTTAAAACGCTAACAACCACTCCTTTGAATGAAACCTTTGTTATTGAGTTAGAAAATAAGTTTTAGTCTAGACCGCTACCTCTGGAGGCGTTAAGAACCCCTAGCGGTAGAAACGTGAATCAAACTACAACAGGCGTTAACAGTCATTTGTGCCTCAATGTCACAACAAGTCTTTCAGCAGGAATAATAAATACTCTTCCTCAAGATGGTATCACGTTTTGCAATATTTTCATTCACTAAACCAAGTAGTTCATCAAATGAAACCACAGACATTCTATAGTACAAAGATAACTTCTCTGGGTACATTCTGTGGTTCATAAACTTAATATGAAACTGTCCTGTTGAGAGAGGGTTCTATAATGTAGGGTACCTTAAATTATTATTTTTTTTAATTAGTATTATTAGTATTATTTTTATTAGTATTAGTTTTATTATTTTATTAGTATTATTTTTATTATTAATATTAGCACCGCGTCTTACTGCCCGTTCGGGTTATACGCACTTACGCTAATGTGTAATGGTAGGGTGATTGTGAGATGAAATGAAGGACCTACAGTTTAACGTGGAATCCGAACCACGGTGGAGGCATGGCATTCCCCACATCACAAGATGTCTTGTCAGAGGTGAAGGAAGGGTTTGGTAATCAGATAAATCTTTGCCGGGACCGAGGATTGAACCCCGGCCGCCAGCACAGAAGTCTGACACCTTACCCCTAGACCACCAGGTTACCGACAAACATCTATAAACACTAGGGATGTTCAAATATAATTTTTTTTAAATAAAACTTCAAATAGCAAGTTCTAATAAGATTGAATAGTAATTAGTGTTGTAAATCTCCTTTAAGAACTGGTGGCTGTACACCTGTTAGCCAAGTGGGTAAGCTGGGATTATCTGTGTGATTAGTTAAAAATAGCCTTGTCCCTTGTCCTTAGCACTTTATTAGATGGAAGGGGAGGAATTCCATGCCAAACAATCACACACGTATTTGCTACTCACCTAAGAATAAAAGTGGAGGGGGAGTTTTAAGTTGAAACATTGGAAGCCAGTGACTCATTGTCTTTGTGCTATCAACAGTTATTTGTTTTGTTCGGCTGATTTAGGGATAGAGATTCTAAATATAATATCAGCCCTTAATCTGCATGGAATGAGGGTTGGGGAGAGTGAGTAGCTTGTCAACACCAACACTTCAGTCTGTTGTTGGGTAGTCAGACAAAGAGAAGATATTAAAGGGGTGTCACACCTTGTGTCAAAATAACATTTTAGGGGTTTCAAACCTAGAGAACATTTAAGGTGTTTGAAGCCTGGATAACATTTAAGGTGTTTGGAGCCTGGATAACATGGAGAACATTTAGGAGGTTTGAAGCCTGGAGAACATTTAGGAGGTTTGAAGCCTGCATTTAGGAGGTTTGAAGCCTGCATTTAGGAGGTTTGAAGCCTGCATTTAGGAGGTTTGAAGCCTGGAGAACATTTAGGAGGTTTGAAGCCTGGAGAACATTTAGGAGGTTTGAAGCCTGGAGAACATTTAGGAGGTTTGAAGCCTGGAGAACATTTAGGGGGTTTGAAGCCTGGAGAATATTTAAGGGATTTGAAGCCTATGACTTGTATGGCGTGGCCTTGGGAACGTATGAACTATGACGTGAACTTGGCAAAGGAGGGAGAAATTTGGCGTGGCCCTGTGAAGACTTTTGACGTGCCATTGGGAATCGCACATCACAGTGGAAAGGTAGGTGGAACCCTTTTTTACTGAAACTTAAAACATAATTCCTTAACCCATTTGCATCTCATCTTCAAATATTTCTTAGTTATTAAGCAATAGTATACATACTACATATCTTTTTAAGGGGAAAAACTAGTTTTTGATAAAATGGCCACCAAAATATTGATAACGATTATTTTTATATCTTTTTTTAATACAACCAATTAAAATATTAAATGAAAGAGCTATTCAAGACCTTTACAAAAACACTTGAATCACTCCTATAGGTGCCCAGGTTACTGAAATATTCAATGTTAAAGTTAACAATATAGCGACAAAATTGGTCGAAATCGCAAATTTTGCACCCCTATAACTTCGCAAATAAAAAATATATTAACTTGAAATTTTTCATAGTCACATATCTCAGGTGTTTCTTCAAGTATGCCAAATTTTAAAAATAATCAAAAATTTTAGGTTTAAAAGTGCCTCTACATTGGTTGATTTCACGTGGAATGCCCCCTAGAAGCTTGTCTAAGCTAACCTAACTTGCCTGAACCAACCTAACCAAACCTAATCTTTACGTGACTTACTAATTTCAGTAATATTCATAATAGTTTTAGTAAGGAGAAATATGAATGTATAATATAAGGAATTTACTTGGATGTTACAATTACTTAAATTGATTGGTTCAAATTCTTTGGTCAATTAAAACATGATAGAATCAGAAACATAGCATGAAGATAATTTATTTAAGAAAAAACATAATTCATCATTAATTAAGTCAATTAAAACTGGTACAATAACATTTCTAAAAATCATCAGTGAGACTGTTACAGTAATAATGTTCTGAAATTATAAATTAGCAGAAAACAAGGAGCGAATAATAATGTGATGATAAAATCTTTTAAGTAATACCCGGTTATAGGATTGGCTGATAAGCAAAATGAATAGTGGAAAATTGGCAATCGGCTAGGTTGGAGTTATTAATGCAATAAAAACGTTAAATACTATTAAAGATGTGTCGTGTTGAGCTCGATTGCCGAGGACGGGGAGATCGTGCTTCGAATCTCAGTCGGGTGAACTGGGGTGTTTTTTCCTAAATGGTTTTCCACTCTCCCTCCACGCAAATGCTGGTTCACTTTCTCTAATTCAACCTTCCCAATTCCGAATCCATTAGCGTAATTAGTACTTAAAGCGTATAACCCGAACGGGTAGTAAGACGCGGTGCTAAATATAAATATATTAAAGATATGAATAGCTTTGAAATAAAAAGTATAGGTTATATGAAAGGTTTGACATCAAAAGTAAAAAGTAAATTGGTATGCCATCAATAATGAACTTATTTTTTGACTGATTAAATATACTAGTAAATAATTTGAAAACAATTTGAAAAGGAAGACATGTTCTGTAATGTTCAACATATTAAAACAGTGACAGTAGAAAGATGATGAATAGAAAGATTAATTAGTTGACCAGGTTGTTAATCATGTATCTTAAACGTGTAAAAAGCAATTAACAGTATAAAATAATAACATGAACCATATTAAAGTTAAGACATAACAATTAACTTCTTTCTCAAAATTATTAAAATAAGTGTAAACGATCTAATGGTACAAACTTGTTATTCGAGTCAATTGTTTATAAAATTTGCCTGTGTTAATTATCGGGACAATATATTAATTTAGGAGATTTAATGGAAGTCAACGGATGTGTGTCACCCAGATTATACTTTTACTCTGTTATGATATATTATAAATACAGACACTCTGAGTTTGTATACATATTAGAAGTAGGCTAATCCCGCCCAACACTTGCGCTTAAACACTGCCCCCAGCCAACAGAGTTATAGAATATAACTAATAAACAAATCACCATCGCCCACCACCTGGTGACTTTAGGATTTATAGTTTGGCTCATGCGCGAGCAACTCCGACAGCATTCGCCGTTCAAATCGTCAAGGTCACCCACGAGTTTGGATAAATTTGAAACATTTTTCTTATGTTTTATCTTATTTTCGAGAGAGAAAGATCGACTTGAAAAGCATCTTTTTGGTATTTAATAAATTAACTGGGAGTTACCCCCTCTGGAGAAAAATGCTACGGGCACATTTGAAATGAATATATGTTTAAGGCCCACACCCCAAAAAATGTTTACTTTCAAACAAAAGTATATTAACAAACAACGTACAAACAGTTACCGAATAAAACGTTTCAAAACACACAACCCGGCTAGGTAAAGACTCACAATTTGGCTTATATTTTTATCTGTTTACACTAAAACTCATGTCTAGCTTTTAAGCTTTTGTAAAATAAAACTTTCAATTTCGATTCGAGTTTGAGTCTTTACTTACTAACTCGAATCGAAATCTAATCCAAATTGAGTATTTCCTTATGAAAATTAAATATTTTATGGCCAAAAATGTTTTTAATCCAATACAATTATTAAAAATTTAAAACGTGTATGTTATCAAGTAATAATTGAGTTATATGTTTAATTATACGTATTTTATAAATGACTTAAAAACAAAATCGGGCAATCTCCAAATATTGATTAGATTTTAAATATTACAAGAATCGTAGTTTCTATCGTCAAGTCAAATAATATATCTATCTTTAAAAAGTTAAATTATTCAAACGTTTGAATTTAAGATTCCAATTTCGAATAAGTTCCATTTGAGATTTATTTGGATTTAAAATTTCC
The DNA here is from genome assembly GCA_039000515.1 of Timema cristinae. NCBI lineage: Eukaryota > Metazoa > Arthropoda > Insecta > Phasmatodea > Timematidae > Timema > Timema cristinae. Next base: position 5,341 of record JBCFYV010007182.1, on the reverse strand, counting down.
AAGTCCGATAAGAATCTTTCCTATATTAAAATTCGGAATTAAGAATCGAATACAAATACTTGCATTACTAAGATTGGGATTCAAAATATCAACGCTTCATACAATCTTACTATATTTTTTATTTATGTTTTTAAAATAATGAATCCAGGACCCTGAAGAAAAAGGGATGATAAATATGTGTATGTGAAGAGATTTGAGATATTGTGCTGGAGAGAAGAGAGTGAGCTGTCAAGAAGTTCTAAGAAGAGTCAGTAAAAAGAGAATCACTATGCAGGTGAGAGATTCCAGGAATAAAGGACAACTGGATGAGTCACAGTACGAGAAAGAATGGTTTATTGAATGATGTCATAGAAGGCAGAATAGAAAGGAGAGGGATACCAGGATGACCAAGAATATAACAGAGGGATCACCTCAAACAAGGAGATAAGATGGTGACCAGGAATGTAACTGAGGGATCACCTCAAACAAGGAGATAAGATGGTGACCAGGAATGTAACAGAGGGATCACCTCAAACAAGGAGATAAGATAGTGACCAGGAATGTAACTGAGGGATCACCTCAAACAAGGAGATAAGATGGGGACCAGGAATGTAACAGGGATTACCTCAAACAAGGAGATAAGATGTGGCCAGGAATGTAACTGAGGGATCACCTCAAACAAGGAGATAAGATGGTGACCAGGAATGTAACAGAGGGATCACCTCAAACAAGGAGATAAGATGGTGACCAGGAATGTAACTGAGGGATCACCTCAAACAAGGAGATAAGATGGTGACCAGGAATGTAACAGAGGGATCACCTCAAACAAGGAGATAAGATGGTGACCAGGAATGTAACTGAGGGATCACCTCAAACAAGGAGATAAGATGGTGACCAGGAATGTAACTGAGGGATCACCTCAAACAAGGAGATAAGATGGTGACCAGGAATGTAACTGAGGGATCACCTCAAACAAGGAGATAAGATGAAGTTGCGAGCTGTATAAAGGAAGCTGCTGATAAGACACGCTGTAAAACTGAATTCGGAAAAGGCAATGGCCCTGTTGAATTAAGGTAACGGACCTGACGAAATACTGAGCATTTAAAAAATAACTCAATAAAATTATGAGGTATATCAAAAAAAGTCCGTAAGAAGTGTGTGTGTGTGTGTGTGTGTGTGTGTGTATGTGTGTGTGTGTATGTGTGTGTGTGTGTGTGTGTGTGTGTGTGTGCGTGTGTGTGTGTGTGTATGTGTGGACCAATCTCTTGATACGTGAGAGAAAAATAAAGATTGCCAATAAAGAACATTGAGGTTTAAGGTTTATCTTTTTTTAAAAAAACTCACACATTTTAGTTTAAAAAAAGTTAAGTTAACAAAACAACAACAATAATAAAATTATAAATTTATAACAGGCTATTATAATGTGCATAGTAATATTGCATAAGTGCACGGAAACTCAATAATGTTGACAGAGAACGTAGGTCTACAGTCTATAAGAATCTTTCCTTCGTCTGTACAGGACAATTTTGAAAGCAAAGTCTTTATAGCTAGAAAATACCAGATATAATTTCATGTGTTAATACGTCAAGTTTTGTGATTAATAGTCGTCAGTTTTGATTTATTTTATTACTAATCACCCCATCTAGCTACCAGTTCAGGTTATACTCTAAGTGGGTAGGGATGAGGAAGGATGAATAAAAGGGGTAATCTACTAGCATATGCGTGGAAGGAGAGTGGGAAACCATTTAGGGAAAACCACTCAGTAGACACGACGGATATTCAAACCCCAATCTCCCGGTTATTAGCAGGCCCGTCTAACACAAAGAGTGACGCCTTAATCCATACGGCCACTGAAGCGGGTGATATACATATAAGCTAATATATACTTGTAGTTGCAAAGTTCAGCCACTTGTTAAATAAGCAGTTATTGACCACGGTTAGTCACTGGCACTGGAGTCTATTACTAGCCTACTAACGTACAGTAGCCCCATGGCTTCTTTGGTGCTGACTGACAGCTCACAGCTGACTTCTGACAGTCAACATTTAGGTATATACCTAAATGTTGACTGTCAGAAGTGACAGCTGCTAAACACATGTTTTTGCAGATCATATGGTTCGGCGAAGGGATACATAATTTGCTCTGCTATAAGGCATTCACGAGCTAAGTTTACCTGGATGACAGCTCGAAATGTTACTAGAAGTAATCCCTAATATATCACTACGCCAACAGCTGACATCTATCACTTTGGAAAACTGTAATGAAAACAGATGGTAATATATTAATGTGATAGATAACCACAGTAATGTAGGCCAATATTATTTATATATTTATTTGAGGACTGACGCAAAGTTTATTTATCTTTTTATTCCCCTTAAACAATATATTCCACACCACTTTCACAAAAACTTCTAACGACCATAGCTTCAAAATGGTGACTGATGAATCTAAACCATATGATTGAACATAACGGTAAACAAGTTTTTTACAATGATGCAGACACGCAGTTGATGAAAATATTTTATTCAGTTAAATATTTCAAATACGATAAAATAATCATAAAATCATTTATTGTATGTAAAAAAATGACAATTTTCTCTTTTCCAAGTAAATACGATGCCTGTATTAAAAGGTATTGATTGACGTGTGCACTATATTACACAAAATCAGTAACGTTCCAAAACGAAGAATAAATACTTTTAATTATGTTTAAAATATTGTTTCAAGTTGGATAAAAGGAAATTAATCAAAAAAACTGAAATAGTATGAGAAAACTTAAGTTTACGTTATTTTTAATGTAATATATAACAGGTAATTAAAGATATTTACATTTATAACAAAGCTGTGATCTCTTACAAGTGTTGGCAACCCAAAACCTAAACATATGATTTTCGAACTGTCATCCAGGTAAAAACCTATCGTTATTGGAATATAACTTTTCAACGCTTTTAGCTGTCAGCTGTGAGCTGTCAGTCAGGACCAGAGCAGCCATAGGCCTAGTGTAGCTTTATTTTTCACCATGTCTTACTACCCCGTTCATGGTATACGGGGTGTTCGGAAACTCGACACCCAAACTGAATGTATTGTTTATAGCTTGTTCGAAACAAAAGTAATATAAAATCCTTATACACTTACATCCGAAATCCTTTGCTAATACCATTCAATTGTGTCCAAAGTTTCGGCGTATAGCGCCGGGAGAGCAAAGCTGTTCAAGCATGCCTGTACAACAAGTTGTATAGGTATTAGGCGCGTGGCACAACACATGTAATAATGGCGAGACCTTTCTGTGATGTAGAACTGTTAATGTTGACCCTCAGAACGTATTTCCATTTCTAGATGGACTGGTGTTTTGTTTACTATTAATATTGTGTTGTATGTTCTGCTACCGTGCTCCAAGATGTCGAGGTGTGCAGTGTCGCGCTCCTAACTCCTATGCAACCTGTTATACACGCATGCTTGCACAGCTTCGTATAATTTTCCGGGTGTAAGTGTAAAGGGATTTTGTATTATTTTTGGTTCAAACAAGCTATATGTGCAGTTTGGGCTATGAGTTTCCAAACATTCTGTATGTGTTGGACGCAAAGCCCGATTTTTTTCTCAATCCTAGGATTTGACGTTTTAAAATGACCAAAGCTGAAGTTATATTTAATTTAGGGCTTTGGCCGTCTCCAAACAGTAAAACCTAAGATTGTGCAATTACTAAACGAGCAAAGTTCTAAATATTGTTGTTAGGTTAGTCTAGCCTTCAAAAACAAATTTGGTCAGGTGGTCTTATTATTATTATTATTATTATTATTATTATTATTATTATTATTAGCACCACGTCTTACTACACGTTCGGGTTATACGCACTTATGCTAATGTGTAGTGGTAGGATGATTGTGATATGAAATGAAGGACCTACAGTTTAACGTGGAATCCGAACCACGGTGGAGGCCTGGCATTCCCCACATTCACAAGATGTCTTGTCAGAGGTGAAGGAAGGGTTTGGTAATCAGATAAATCTTTGCCGGGACCGGGGATTGAACCCTGGCCGCCAGCACAGAAGTCTGACACCTTACCCCTAGACCGCCAGGTCACCGACGTCAGTCAGGTGGTCTTGATAGTTAAAAATAAATGTGTAATCTCTGTCCGGTTTATGGTTGCATATCAATGAGATTCACTTTCCCTCTTGAATTCATGTGGTTGCTCAAAATGGAGCGCGCGCCACCTCCTCAGTGTGGTCGAGAAACGAACTAAAATGTTATTTCAAGCTTTGGTCGTTTAATAACTGCCACAATCCTTGGTTTGGTTGTTTGGAGACGGCTAAAGCTCGAAATGGAATAGAATATAAATACTTACACCACGTCTTACTACCCGTTCGGATTACACGCTTATGTACTACTAGCCCCCTTCTCCGTAAAAAAATATTGTAAAGAATCCTGTAAAACAAAGCTTCAAATCATCCATCATGTCAATATAAAAACAAAACTTTATTTTACTTTTTTTTTTAAATACAGTTCTACCATCACTGTATAGCCCCCTCCCTCTTTTTATCCTCCCTCCTATTTTAATCTCATTCCTCTTTACTCACCCCTACCCCCCTCCTCCCCATTCACCAACCCCACTTTCCCTTCAACAACTTTTTTTTCCAACGACTATATAATAATATATTATCGACATTTTTATGAGGAATAAATTAACTTTTCAAAATAAAATATAGCCTATGTTACTCACTGATAATGTAGCTTTATATTGGTGAAAGCATTTTTAAAATAGGTCCAGTAGTTTTTGAGTTTATCCATTACAAACAAACAAAAAAAATCAAATCTTTCCTCTTTATAATATTACTATACGCTTATGTACTATGTACACTAATGGGTTAGGGGAAGGATGAATTTAGAGGAAGTGAACTCAGATTTTCATGAAGGAAGAGTGGAAAACCATTTAGGAAAAGCCACCCTCAGTTAACCCGAGCGAGGTTCGAACCTCAATCTCCCCGCCCTCGACAGTAAAGTTCAACACGAATCTAGCACGTTATTCAACTACGCCACCGAGGCGGGTGAAATTTAATAAAACTTCCGGCTTTGGTCATTTTGAAACGTCCAACCCTAGGATTGAGCCAAAAATTACATCCATTGGCCGTGTTCGGGATTTGCGCTCGACATATGCATATTTAATATAAACTACGTCTCGCTCTGGTGGCCGCATGGTCTAAGACATCACTCTCGCAATAGACAAGACTACCGATGGCAGGTAGATCGGGGTTTCGTATCCAGATCGGGTGAAGTTAGAAAGAAAAAAATCCCGCCACATTGTTTCCCGCTCTCCCTCTACGCAAATGGGAATATAGCTCCTGTAAATTAAATCTTAATAATCCCTAAA
>JBCFYV010007179.1:0-132074 GCA_039000515.1 Timema cristinae | reverse complement strand
AATAATACAAAATCCTTGTACATTCACACCCAGAAAACTATGCCAATACCATCAAATTGTGCTCAAAGTTTTGTCTTACAGCAATGGGATAGAAAAGCTGTTCAAGCATGCGTGTACAGCAAGTTGCATAGTAGTTAGGGCGCGTGACACTACACATGTAATAATGGAAAGCACGTTATGTTATGTAGGAGGTTAATGATGACCATCAGAACGTATTCGCATTTTTAGATGGACTGGTGTGTTGTTTACTATTAATTGTGTGATTTTCTGCTGCCGAGCTCCAAGATGTCAAGGTGTGTAGCGCCACGCGCCTAGCTCCTATTGTACTGATCGCCTCATTTTAAAGGTAACCAGACACTTATTGAACTAGGTTAAGTTTGTACTGATCGTCTCATTTTAAAGGTAACCAGTCACTTATTGAACTAGGTTAAGTTTATATATATATATATATCTAAAAAAAACCTTTTTTTTCCTACTTAGTCAAGACTGAAAAATAACTAAGTAAAATACTAATTAACAAAAAAACAAAAGGTGGGGGATAATACAAAACACGTGGTTTCCCACGAGGTGGTTTAAATCACAATCCATTTACCAAAAAGACTTTAGAATTTATTAGGAGAAAAACAAAATTTAAAAAGATTAAAAAAAACATATTTAGTGAGGTTAATTTAAAAATAATAAAAGAAAAGTCTTACATTTACTACCTTAGCGATTTGTTATAAACACACATCACAAAAGATGTCTCCATCAGAAGACCAGGGAAGCAAACAATAAAATTAATAAAGATATAGAAAATAGTCTTCAACTATCATACTTAAATCCTAGTATTATTATTATTATTATTATTTAACTATCGTGATATGTAGGATGTCGATTGATACAAAATAATAGCATAAAAGAAAAACCCGGTCTCGTGGTTGACAATTTTGGCGTTACCTCCCAATACAAAAGGTTATCTAATAATAATAACTTAAAAATTCATAATAAAAATATAAAGCTACACGGAAACGTTATCTCATAATACTAAAACAAGAAATAAAATAAAAAAGGAAAACGACTACATGTTAATTTGGAAACGATTCTCAAATTATTTAAGACAAAGGAAGAAAGTAAAATATTACGTCTCACCAGTATTACAGCCAAAAAAGAAATAGGCCGAGACAACGGCGTTACTTACAAAACATGAAAAAAATATCTTAGGAGATGGCCAATCAGTGACAAGTTTGTCATGATAAGAAAAATAGACCAATCGTATTTTAGTTGAAGACTTTACACTTTCAAAAAAACATAGTATAAAAAGAACATTAAGGAAAAATTAAATATATAAAAAAGGTACAAAGAGATGTAATTATTTAACAATGATAACAAAGATTGAATTATTCATTTATAACAGTTTATTAAAAGCTTTAGTTCCTCAAATTCCCGTTCCCGATCACCACTTCCTTCCTAATGTAACTTTAGTCCGATAGACTTCATTACATGGCACTACCAGGAGCTTCAAGGTTGATAGACATAAGGTCAGTCTATAACCAACAGTACACTATGCAACGTGTTGTGCGTGCATGCTTGAACAGCTTTATTATCTCGGTGCTGTACGCCGAAACTTTGAGCACAATTTAATTGTATTAGCATATCTTTCCGGACGTAAGTGTATTGGAATTTTGTATTTACTTTTGGTTCAAACAAGCTATCTGTGCAGTTTGGGCTATTAGTTTCCGAACATTCTGAATGTATGTTTGTTAGGGTGGTCCTCAGTTATATAAGATAAAATAAAAAAGGTATTTAACTAGGTGTTATTCTCTTAATTTTTTCATTTATTTGAGTTAGTTAATATACTAACATTTCATCTCCATAGGAATAAATTTAAGGGTTGTACAAACATCGCAAAGATTAAGCAAATTGCCACTATTTGGAGACTATATTAAAAAAATAATTTTAACAGCATAATCTCTCAAACGATAAAGATTTACTAGCAACACTAATTAGCAGGAACTTTAACTTTTGCTGGCATTCGGTGTTTCTTTTTTAGAGTTGGGATATTGTGAACGGTGCTGTTTGACATCTTGTAAGATATATTGATTTTGGTCCTCTGATGTGTTAATGGCTGTGTTGAAGTCTTAACTCGAGGATACCCCTCTTTCTGCGAAATCGTTGAAGGCTGAAAGGATCTTCACATTCTGCAGCAAAGCCTTTAATCATCGTTGTCATTCCATTCTTACGATGTAGGTTCAAACATGTGAAAAGGCGTTAGTCTTATATTGTCTGGTTTGCTGATGACATTTAAATCAGGGTTTTGAATATTGGCTGGGTGAGCTGAGGGTGATTTACTAAATTGTTTCCCACTCTCCTCACACGCAAATGCAGGTACACTCTCTAATACTCCTCCTCCCTCATCTCTGTCTCATTTGTCTAAATATGTGGATAGTCCGACGGGTACTAATAAGTGGAGTATGAAAGAAAACCACACTCGCGGCCACGAGGATAAAAGAGTAAGACTCATTTTAGCTTGTTTTCTCGTAACGGAGAGGCTGGGCTTCTGAAACCCCAACCCCTTTCCCTCATACGAGATAGAAAATAATAATTCTAATCAAACACTCATCTGTGGGCCCTCTAAATATTGATTTTATTTTTTCTCCTTCACCTGTTTGTTCTCCTACTGTTCCTGAGCCTAGTGCCTTCCGCTACTCTTTGTGGGTCGTTTTAAATAGCGTTTTTGTTGCACCTCGTTTCACTACACGAAATCTGATTTTGTCTTAGAAACATTTTAAGCTCTACTTTTAAAGAGGTTGTGTTAATCTCAGTGTATTCACTGATATCACTATTCACTTCTCCTGTCAACAAAATATTTTCTAATTTAAGGTTCTGTTTTATTCCTGATTGGTTGAACCTACTATCCAAACCACTTAATGCAGTGTCAATTATTTTGTAGAATTCCTGCCTATAATATGCTTCAGCAGATGTATGTATATGCTTGAGCTGGACCAGAATATCTCTTTGGTGGCTTCTGAGCTCTTGGAAGAACAATTGGATGTAGATTATAGCTGTCGCCCTTTGCTTTGCAAAGTGTGAACATTTTCGAAAACTGTCATCCCTTCTCAAAGCTACGATTCTTTTTGAAACAAAGTGAACTGATTTTAATAACCCAGAAACTATTTTATTTCAAGCTCACAGTCCTGTGCTCAAAACTTCCAGATGATCTATTATTTCTTCACCCAACAAATAGTCCAGATATGTTGTTCCGCTCTCAAAATCATGCAATAATCCACCAGCTTGTGCACGGTTATTTTCACTTAAATCGTTTAGAGTTTTCAATATCAACTATTTCCTGTATCTGAGACTTTATGTATATCCAACGAGTTGGACAAAGCGGCTTTATTTTAGATAAGTTTTCACTGGTCCGTTTAGATCGTCTTCTTGTATATGGATTCATTTTGTTTTTGCCCTCAGTGCTTGGCTAAACATAATACCGTGTTTATGGGCTCACTGCATTGCATTTTTTACAGTACGTGATGCATCACAAGTGTCTTTTTTAAGTTAATACATTGCGTCCACAGTACACAAAAGGTGCTAAAGAATGTTTTCCTGTCAGTAATGATTGCTCACCCTTCTTGAAACCACTCATATTTGCTGCACCATCGTAGTTTTGTCCACGTAAAAACTCTAATGGTGATTGAAAACGTGTCATCACATCACACAATATAGCAAATATTGCTTCTCCAGTTGTACTTTAAGCTTCATACAAAATTAAAAAACTTTCTTGTGCCTCTAGATTTGCATCAATCCAACGAACACAAACAGTTTCTATTTCAAGTCCAGATACATCTCTTATTATGTCACAAATAAGAGAAAACATAATAGGCTTTCTTGTTTTTATTTTATCGCAAAAGTTTTAACTTTTTCATTTCCAAAGAGTTGTAAAATATCATTATGTATTTCTGGATGAGTCATTTTATCACGTTCTTGTTGTAGCCACTTCATTAGTTCAGACGAATCACCAACTCTTAGCGTTAGGAGTTGCATAGGTTGCTCTCTTAAGACAAGGCCCTCCCTATCTTGCAAGATAACGTATGGAACTAACTTTATTTAGTAAACTATCACGTGTAATCTTCTGTTCTGCTGCTTTGACACTGTACAAGATTTTTCATTTGGATATCTTAAGTGTTGATGACTCAATACAGCTTGCATGTTTGCAGAAGATTTTTCATGAATTTTGTATTTTTCAATCGCATTTACGGTTTTTGAAACCTTTTTCTGCAAATGCAGAATCCAGTTTTGGAACTAAACTTTTATTTGGGCTTACATAAATATATCGGCTACAGTAAAAAACAACATATTCCATCAAAATTATTTAATATGTGTAGCCATTTAACAAAGAAGTATAAAATTGATGATAACAACCTTTCAATTTGTTGTACCGGAAACCTATCGGGGAGAATCTCTTTTTGGTGAGGAGCATTAATATTGCTACTGTCAGTGTCAGGAATAAAAGAATGGGTTCACTCTTAATTTTTTTTAGAAATGTTTACACTTCTACTCCAACTGGTGGAACAATCTGGTTCACAATCCAATGAGCGCTTTGTTTTGATTATAAATATGTCCATTTTAAATTAAAGTGTGCTTCACAACAAAATTAATCTTATAATATTACTACAGATCTACAGTAAACAACACAATAAAATAACAAATAACAACGATAACCCCCTAAAAAATCTAATATCAATGTGAGTAACAGAACCGCTTGGTGACCTGGTGGTCTAGGGGTAAGGTGTCAGACTTCTATGCTGGCGGCCGGGGTTCGATCCTCGGTCCCGGCACAGATTTATCTGATTACCAAACCCTTCCTACACCTCTGACAAGACATCTTGTGAATGTGTGGAATGCCAGGTCGCCACTGAAAATATTGAGGAAACATAAAGGGTATAATTCGTTCTAGGAAAAAAGAAGGAATCGGAAAGAGAAAGGAACTATTTCCAAGACAAATGTAAACTACAGGTGGTCTTTTCTAATAATTCTCGGAATTTAGAAAGTATAAACTGTCAATCATTATTACTAAGAAGTTGGGCTGCGAAATATATACTACCATTAACAAAAATATGTAGTACCAGGATTTTTAACATTGAAATTGACTTCTTTACATCCCCTCTGTGAGAACCAGTTTTTCCCAGATTCAGTACTTTATTAAAAATTTCCTATTTGAGCAGATTATTAGGGTGATGGGTCTTCATAATTAGGACAAATGTTGAGATAAATTATCTAATATTAAGAAGCAAATGAATAAAGTTGTTAGGCATAAATTAAGAAGGGAGAAAAGGATTATAAAACATTTATATCCAGGAAAACCAGAGCGCAACTGGGATGATGAAATAAGGTGTGACCCAAAATAACCGAATTTGTATGATACTGTCTACAGAAAATCATGGAAGAGGCTAAGAAGTAAGGTCATGAACCGACTGCTACTCAAATTGCCAGCCAGGTAATGTAAGTTAAGTATTATAATAATTATTGTAGTAGATAGGACAATAATTTCCAGTTCACGCACTGGTCAAGAGTGCGTGCAATATTTTCCCGTTCCGTGAAATTGTCAAGAGAAGAGGCTAGTTTACGGAATGGGAATAAATTTGGTCCAATTAGTGAAATGAGCAGTTTTCCTAAGGGGGTGTAACATATACAGATTGAAATATTTTTAGTATTTTTAGAAAATGTTAGCTATGTGTTTTCTGCTGTGTTCTTACTTCACATACAGGATATATTTTATACCCAAATATCTACAGGAAGTTAAATATACTGTTAAAATAATTAAAATTATTATGAATTTTAAAAAAAGGAATGGTTTATATTTATAATGTAACGTTATTTGCCACCCTACCATGCACTTTCATATATTTCTCCAATTATTTAGAGTCTCCAATTATTGTAGATAGTTTCCAATTTATTTTCGTTTGAAATTACGCACTTCAAAGTTCGGCCGCAGCTTAAACGCTGTGTTGCAGGTGTGACAAATAATACTATTTACATCCATTCAAAAATAAAAAGACGGAAGTAAGAACTTCTAACATTGTTTTAAATTATTTGAATAAGGAATTTTGACCTAAGGAAGAACACTTACCTTTTATTAAACATATTAATTATCCTTCAAAGAAGTTTGTTGACTCTTCTTTATTTATTTTCAATGTCGGCCATGATTTATATCAACGCATGCGCAGATCTGTCAAACAAGTGAGTGGCAAGTCTCGCGATTGTAAAAGAAGTAGGAAAAGAAAAATATGTTATGTAAATACCTCCAAACTAGCGCGCATTTCAATTCAATTCTGACAGAGAGAAATAAACATTTTAATTCTTTTAAGAAGCATTGTTCATATTCATTGATATATATTTCGATCTGTATATTAAATTTGCATTTTTATTTTATATTCATCTCTAATCCAAAGCCAACATTTAATCTTTTGTTTTAATGTATTAGTTTTCTCTTTGGACTTGGAAGAAAATAGAACGTTTTTTAAATTTGATTATTGTGTAACATTACGTGGTATAATGTTACAACTGGACCCCGCCCCATACTGACGTGATTAGAGATTTGTAACATTACGTGGTATAATGTTACAACTGGACAACAAAGCATACTACCCGCTCCAATAAATTCAACTCAATTAGGATCCCTACAATAGTATTTTTCTCTGTTGTAGTTCTTGTAGGCTAAGAAGACATAATATAAACAATGCTGGACAATATATTTATTACTCAATCCAATTTTAAGTATTAATTTGTTCGTGTACTTGTAAGTACACAACTTGTGAGCAGATTAGTATTGTAATACTAATCTGCTCACAATAGAATCCTGCAAGGCTGGCCGGCACCTGGACTCCTAGATTGGCGAGTGGGTCAAGGGAGATCCAGTGGGTCAACAAAGCGACCCGGCACTCCGACTGTACTAGCGTGAAATGAACCAAGAACTATCAACATCAACTAGAAGACAATTATGTATCCGACCCCTGACGGAGACTAGAGGAACCTCCTTCGAAACATCGGGTGATTGGAGATATTCACGGATATTCCGATGGAGCAAGCGGAATCAACAATGGTGTACGTGACTGTTTGAAGGCATCGTTGACGTCATCATATGCGTGTTTGGTGAATTTCCAACCCCTTCCATACCTATATAATGGCCGTGCAAGCATGCCATAATCGACTATCCTACGATCAACGATCGACGACAGACCATTGTCATGGACCTGGACAATGGCTGGAGAAAACTTGTAAAATGTATCAAAATCGTCGCTTAGACGGGTGGAGTTATGAACTCTAACTTCTTTATCAACTTTATTTTTTTATATATATAATATTTAGTTTCAAAAAACTAACGTATTAATATTTTGATCGTCAAACAATGTCTAAATACTCTATCTTAGATATGTCGCCGCTCGGGCGCTGGACTTTTGCTAATATTTATTCTCGTAAATATCCTCAATTATGTGCTGATTAGAAGTTTGACTTGTTAATATTATATTGTCTGGAATTGTAGAGTATTTCCTTTTTTTTTTAAAGTAACTTTTCATATTTAAAATTATGGTTTGAATTAACGTAATGTGATGTAACTTTTTATTGGAATTTGAATTAGGATGACTTTAATCTTTTGTAACGTAAGTTCTGTTTGAACAGCTAAAGTTTTGTTAATTGATGGAACTGTTAGTTCCATATTCTAAGTCAGATCTGATAGTCCCGTGGGAGTTTGGCTTATGTCTGGCAGTCAAACCCTCACATTGTGTAGACTCTGTTGTGTAGTCGTCAAATTTAAATCGTTATATTTATGATATCGTTTTCTGTGAATTACGAAACCTTTGGAACCATATCAAGGTGCCCATTAGGCCCTTATATATTTTGTATCGCATTTAAAAATATTCGCTTTGTTATTGTCTCTTATAGACTGGACTATCAATATTATGATGGATTTCATGTTTCCTTTAGTTAAAACACTTGCGCAACTTTAATGATATAAAGTTGTTGGCTTCGAGCATAATTTCCAACTGTACTCACAATGATATAATGAGACCATATTTTGTTATCTGCGCTATTGTCATTTAATTGAATAAACTGCTCATTTTGTTGAATCTATATATTTTTTATAATTTCCATTTAATGTATGTTAAGTTCATACTCTCCCTTTTATCCCTTTTTATGGCCGGGGGGGTAGCAGGATAGAGAGAGGGTTCAACAATTGTAACACTTTCTGAAGAAGATTAGGGTCTTCTTCCTAGGTGTTATTTTAACATGGAGCAAAATCTGTGTAGCTCTTAACTTAATTGATTCTTAAAGTAAAACAATGGCTTGAAAGTGAAGTGCAAGTACACAGATGGAAAGTTAAGTGTATGGGCAAGAACTAGAGATTGTTTATTCCGTTAAATTGTGGACGAGGAGGAATTAATAAAAGGAAACAAAATTTCAGAAATTCGTGCTGTTTCAAAATGGACGAATTCATTGGTGAGATTAAGCCAAACCTTAACTTTAAGTTTATATTTTTCTCTTTTTTTAACAAGAAACCAGGATTTATGTAAAAACTTTCAGAAAAGACTAAATATATTCAGGCTCTCTATCTATTCCAGAGAATTAATTTTATGTAAAAATATTCTATTGTTTTTTTTTTTCTTTTTCCTCAACAATACTTTTTGTCTTACTAAAAACTATAATTATATATTATACTAGCCCCTTTTCCCGTAAAAAAATATTGTTGTAAAGACTCCTGTAAAACAAAACTTCAAATCATCCGTCATGTAAATATAAAAACAAAACTTTTTTACTTTTTTTTTTAAATACAGTCCTACCATCACTGTATAGCCCCCTCCCTCTTTTTATCCTCCCTCCTATTTTCATCTCATTCCTCTATAATTTTGTTTGCCCTAGGCGCGAGAGGAATTGTGTATACACCAATCAAACAAATTGTTAAAATCAAATTAATATTTCAGCTTCCTCCACTTTCATTTACTCCCCTCGTTTCCCAAAATTATATTTTAATCTCTTTTTTTTTTGCGTTCCTCGTCACTACATCTATTTCTCTTTCCTCACCCCTACCCCCCGCCGCCCCCTTCACTAACCACACTTTCCCTTCAACTTTTTCTTTCCAAAGACTACATAATATACTATCGAAATTTTTATAGGGAATAAATTAAATTTTCAAAATAAAATATAGCCTATGTTACTCGCTGATAATGTATCTTTATATTGGCGAAAGAATTTTTTAAATCGGTCCAGTAGTTTTTGAGTTTAACCATTACAAACCAACAAAAAAAATCAAATCTTTCCTCCTTATAATATTAGTCGGGGTTCATTCCTCGGTCCCGGCAAAGATGTATCTGATTACCAAACCCTTCCTTCACCTCTGACAAGACATCTTGTGAATGTGAATAATGGCAGGCCTCCACCGTGGTTCGGATTCCACGTTAAACTGTAGGTCCTTCATTTCATCTCACTATCACCCTACCATTACACATTAGCGTAAGTGCGTATAACCCGAATGGGTAGTAAGACGCGGTGCTAATAATAATAATAATAATAATAATTAATAATAATAATATAATATTAGTATAGACAAACAAAAAAACCTAAAATCAAATATTTCCTCTTTATAATATTAGTATAGATAAGTTAAGCCTATATTATATTTCTTTTATCCTATTATTATATATTCTAAACTCCTAAATTCGACCATGTTCAGAAATTGTTATTTTAAGTGATACATTTTTATTTAAGAATATAGGTAATACCACATATTTTATTTTTGTCAGATTAGAATTATACTTATTCGGAATTCCATAGGTAGGATTGGGATGTGGTGAAAAAAAAGGGGAAACAATAATAAACCCACAAAAGTTTCAACAATTGTATATTTTTATTGTAGTCTAAATTAGTACATTCTAGTTCAACACTCCATTTGATTTAAATTGTTCATGTTTTATTTTAAGTATCCTTTCAACGCCTGTAGATTTTTTCCCCCACAATAATGTACTTGTGAGAAAAGGGTGGGTGAAGTTGCCTTGGGGATGTTGTGTCAACTGCACTAATTGTTTTTCTGACTACCTACTCATTTTTTAAATTTTTTTTTTTCCAAGTTGACAAATGTTTTCCTTTTATTTCAGGTTTGTTTAAGTTTAAATTTTTATTTTTCCCTTGTGACTTACATAAATAAATGTCCAGTTTTATATACTTATTGGTAGCTGTACTATAAACATTATTCAATTGAGCATTTTATCTATTTGGTAAGATAGAATTGAAAAATAATAATCATATTGGTTACTTACACTTTAAATACTAGGACGCTTATGTGAGATCAAAATAAATTAGTAGTCCAATTTAAAACTCCTCTCTTCAGCTCAGTAAAGCAATGCCGAGGAAACTTGTTTGAGAAAGAACTTGTATTTCCCTTTTACACTGTACTGAATATGCTATTATTATTATTATTATTATTATTATTATTATTATTATTAGCATACATTTTAATCCTTATTAAAATTAATGTTTTGCATTAGTTTCTTTTTTTAACTTCTGAGTACGATAAACGATAAAGCTTAATAGGGCTGGGCTACCTCCAGGAACACTTGTTGCACACTTTTTCACGAAGGTTGTATTATACATTAAAAACATTACAACTATTATAGGCCTACCATTGGGGATAGGTACTCATAGGTACTCATCATCCGTCCCATTGTGAGAATATATTTACTGACAAAATTGCGGGCCCTTTTGCTCTCGCTTATAAAAATGATCACGTGCTGAAATAGTCGGTTTAGAAAGTGCAAGGTAAAAAATCTCTAATAAATTAAATTAAACTACACATAGCGCTAGACCTACATGTAGGCTACTTTCTTGAAAAAATTATTTTATTAATGACTTTTCTAAATGGTAGCACAGCTTAACTTAAAAAATGCAAAGTAAATTTATCATCTTCACAAAATCACATAAACCATCTGTAGCGGCCTCTCATTTAGACTGAATTAAACAAAAGAATAAGACAAAAAGTTTTTATCAATACATTGGTGACATCATAGCAATAAAAAGAGATCTTATTTTAAATTTATTTGTTATTATGATACTTTCCCAACCATTCTTAACCTTTCATGCAATAATAAATGCAATGTAATGTAATGGTACACATCATCCAAAGATGTAATTGCTGTTTTAGTGCATAGGCACAGGATTACAGAAATATAGTACAAAGGATTAAGGGTAAACTACACTTCTTCATCAATCTTTACATTCTGAAAGTGATATGAGCTATTTGTTGTTGAGTTTTATTCAGATGTAATATTTATTAAAAGTTTTAAGATTGTATAAATTTTGGTGTTATTAGATTCTACATATGCTTGTGTGTGTAATAAAGTGAATAAAATAACAAAATAATTTATCACAACAAAGAAAAAAGCCTAAAATGGGCTGGAGAAAGAGTACTATCACCTTACCATAGTTTCATGACTCAAATTTAATATTTGGCCCCAGAAATGAGATTCATAAGGTAAAATTACCAAATTCTCTTTAAACTTAGAGAGAATAAAGTAAGCTTAATCATTCAACAGTATTATTTGGTTAATAAGTGAGAATTTTTATGGAGAAATGTTTGTTTACAGTTTGTGGAAATAAATATAAACACTTGAATATTTGTTTAATTCTTCAGGTATCAGAAATGGGTAGAATTTTTTTAAAGATGCAATTCTATGCAGGGATATTCTAGTTTAGGATGGTACCATCGTTAGACATGTTCGTTTATTTCTCTAAACTGTGACCATGCATATGAACCTGTGTAACAGTTGAGTCATGTTCTTAGTTACAGCATGTACTGTTAATTCTAAAACCCGTTAATCTTTCTATAAACTTGTGTACTCTGACAGGTTATGGGCCCAGGCTTGTGATTGTGGATTTTAGGACGGATAAACCTATAAGTCAAGTGTGCACCGTAATACGCGTGAGCTCTACGTGTTTGCTTGTTGTTTGTGACACCGTTGCCAATCACCATCGCCATAATGGTTTTAGAAGAAGACAAAACGTACAGAATTCCGCTTTTCGACGGCACTAATTTTGACAACTGGAAGTTTCGAGTAGAAACTCTTCTAGATGAAGTTGATCTGTTGCCCTTTATTCAAGGTGACTATCAGGACTTGGTGAAAATTGCGTCTAGTGATAATGTTGAAATTAAGGCGGAAAAGGAAAAAGAGCTGGACAAGCTTCAGAAAGCCGATCGTAAGTGTAAGTCACAGATTATACAACGAATTTCGGACAGCCACTTGGATTGTGTGAAGGATAAGAACACCGCCTATGATATATGGCAAGTGCTTTGTAATACTTACGCTTGTAAAGGTATTGCTAGTCAGCTTTTATTACGCAAAACCTTGTTGGTGATGAAATTTGATCCCTCTTTAGAGACCCTTGACTTGCATTTTATTAGGTTTGATCGTACCATTCGGGAATTGAAATCGTCGGGAGCTAACCTCAAAGAATTAAATGTTGTCTTCCATCTTCTCTTGACTACCATCTGAATATAAAGTAATTGTCACTGTCATAGAGACATTATCTGCTGATAATCTCAAACTGGCATTCGTAAAAACGTGCCTGCTGATGAGCAGAGCAAAAGCCAAGCAGAAGGTATCAGTAGTGATACTGATGACCTGTTCCAATTTGACCTTGAACTTTGCCCCCCTCTTCCCCCTCCTCCTGCCTCCTCCACCCCTCCCCCACCCCTGACCTACTTTCCTCTGATTGGCTTCCCCCACCCCCTGACCTACTTTCCTCTGATTGGCTGAGCCCTCCTCCCCCTCCAGGCCTTCCCCCTCTCCTCCCCCACCAACCACGTACATGTTGGTGAATAATTATCGTTAATTGATTATTGTTAATTAATTGGTAGGATTTTTATTCACGGCAGCCGTGTTGGTTGGAGTTAGGCGTTCCTCGCGACATGGCTGCAAAGGTAGGATGGGGGATGTCGGAGTTTTTATTCATGGCTGCCGAGGTGCTGCGACCCTTCTCTATCGAGCTTCAGTCGTGTAATGCCAACTTTCTCCTTCACTCCGCTGTTGGTTTTCCCCCTCCCGCCCCTCCCCCCTACAGACTGCAAAAAACCAGTTGATTCTTGCTTAGAGACGTGTTGAGACAAGAATAGCAGGTGTGTGTGAGGCGTTCCTCGCGCCATGGCTGCAAAGGTAGGATCGGGGGGGGTGTTGGAGTTTTTATTCATGGCTGCCGAGGTGCTGCGACCCTTCTCTATCGAGCTTCAGTCGTGTAATGCCAACTTTCTCCTTCACTCCGCTGTTGGTTTTTCCCCCTCCCGCCCTTCCCCCCTCCAGCCCCTCCCCCCTACAGGCTGCAAAAAAACCAGTTGATTCTTGCTTAGAGACGAGTTGAGACAAGAATAGCAGGTGTGTGTGCAACCCTTTCCCCCTCCTGGCACCAGGTTGGCGGGCAGACAAGTCAGGACAAGAATATATCGTGACCTCGACAACCTTGGGGTTTTTTCCATTGCGTGTTATGTCGCAACTCTAGCTGGCAAATGCACAATCAGGGGCCCCCGAATCCTCGGTTAGGGGCCGCTACCCCGGTACAAAAGTCTACTAAAATTGATTGTTCGGTATCGTCTTTCACAACGAACGGATGTGTGTATCCGTCATGGACAGGACAACATGGGTTTTTTCCATTGCGTGTTATGTCGAAACCCTGGCGCCAGGTTGGCGGGTCGTCAAGACAAGTTGAGACAAGAATATTAATTGCCTCAGGGCAACCGGTTTTTTCCCTGGCTCGACAAGTTGAGACAAGAATATATATTTAGGTCATCGTGGCGTCAGGTTGGCGGGCAGACAAGTCAGGACAAGAATATATCGTGTGACGTCGAACGAGGGAGGGAGGGTATAAAGAGGGCCCTCCCCCCCCACTTAGTTGTCTAGAGTCAGGTAAGATGGACAAGTTACAGCAGCTGGTAAATATTGTCGACGCCGTGCAGACCGTAAAATTGTGTGATCTAGCCGTAGATCAAAAGTACTCGGTGGATAAATTAAAAGCCGTCAATACAAAGTTCGGGAGACGCCTAATAGCCTATATAGAGGGTGAGTTTAGTGTATTTCTACCCTACCGGTTTGGTACTCTTACAGATGAAGACGTGTGTGAGTTAAATAAAGAAAAACTGGTATTTACCTGCGCCGGAGTAAAACCCGGTTCACCTACCATTGTGAACTTTGAACGCGTTTAGTACGGAACGTTCCCCATGCTTGGAACAGGCTATATTAATTTAATGTTTGTTGGTCATACGATTGAGGGGTGTGCCTATATGACGGGGGAGAATGTTCACAGTGTGGCGGTGAGTGATAGACAGGTAATTTACAAAATAGAGGAGCGAGGCTATATCGAGTTTTGCGACTCGACCTGTCACACGATAAGAGCGATGGAAGTACTACCCTATGAGAGAATCGAAGCGACATACATGTGTGATATGACGTGCGCCGTTTACAACTTCCGCAAGGGGGACGTGGTAGCTGTGTTGCCACGACCACCACCGCTGCCGTTCCAACCGCCGCACCACACAACGCCGCCGTCGTCGCCCCCCGAGACACAGGTGAACACCGCACCAGAGTCACAGGCGTACCAGCCTCAGAGAACCCGCCACCAGAGTCGTCTGTCTACCGGTCAGTAGAGTCACCTGCGTCAGATTCACTGGCGTATCCACAGTCAGAGTCGTCTGTCTACCAGTCACCTACGTGCCCGCCATCACCGGAGGTAAAGTCCGAAGAACCTGTAAATCTTGAGGATTTAACAATTTACAGAAATTATAGGTGAAACGCCCGCCGACTACATACTCAGTCTGGGCAGTTTCGGTAACGTTTTCCTTCCAAAGTCAATATATTATTTGGATTGTAAGCGCTTTAAATCTAAAGCACGCTGTATGATATATCTTGGAGGACAAAGTGAATTAATAAACTAGACGTACTCTGCTGCTGTAATCGGAGCTAGCGGTGACATTTTGAAAAAAAAAACCTTAGAGTTTGTGAGTGTTTATTTGTTTTGCTGCATCTCCAATTGACATTATGCCGTTTAAATGCCACGGATCCTACGCAACGCTCTCCAATCTTATTCGTCAGCAAACACCTCCAAATGCTGCTCACCAGGATACCTGTTGGGACGAGAAGGTATTATTCAGTGCGTTAGACCTGATCGAGAAAGAGGAATACAATCGTGTCAAGTGCTTAAATGAACTTGAGAAAAACCAAAGTTATAACGTTGTGCTATCGGAAGAGCCCGAACCTAATGTTATTGTGCTTGAGTTTGTTGGAAGAGTAAGATTGCCAGGTAAAAACTGTGGAGACATTATCAATATACACTCTAGCGCCTCTCAACTTGTCTTGAATTATTTTGGAGGTGACTCCTACTCATTTTCTAGATGGTAGATGCCTTTTATATATATATTGGTCAAAACACCTAAATAATATTGTTGTGAATGTTATAAATTAACCAATTGCTGATTGTCAATAAAAAAAACTAACAAAAAAAATTTACTCCTACTCATTTTCTAGCTGGTAGATGTATTGGTAAAAAGACCTATTACTGCTTGTTATGAATGTTTTAAATTAATCAATTGCCGATGGTCAATAAAATAAGTTGGTTGGAGAATCAAAGACCTGAAGGAGGCGGCAGCTTTGTTGCCACCCAAAGAGCCTGTAAACTGCCCAATTTTCTGTATGATAATATGAGCGTCATATTTTTTTAAATCCTGAGGGCATATGCTATAATGTTTGAGACTGAGCTTATAAGCTATATGAGCTTGTATTTATAGGATAGGAGGGAGGTGTGGGTGTAGACGTTAAAACACAATCATAACAGTTTTTACAATATTTATTTACAATCAGGAAAAAAGTATACACACAGTGTAAAGTATACTGTGAATATTTATTCCCAAAACACTTTTACAAAAAAAACACTTATGAGGATTTTGAAATTATTTTAAATTAATATGTTGTAACGTTTTAAATATGAAACTATATATAATATTTACACTAAACAAAACAGTCACATAAAATGCAACAAGAAATTTAATGTCTGCAGCTTTTACAAAAAAAAATCATATTATTTTAAATTAATAGGAATATTTACAATATTTATTTACACACAGTGAATATTTACAAAATATGGGGGAATAGTGGCCTCGGTACTAAATATGATAAATGTATACATTCATTTTATTATATTTGACTAGAAAGGTAATAAACATATATACAATCTGTTTATTAGATTTGAAATAAATATATACAAACAGTTGACTATAATTGGCTAGAAAAAAATCAGGTAGATATTTATTCCCAAAACACTTTTACAAAAAAACATTTATGAGGATTTTGAAATTCTTTTAAATTAATATGTTGTATAGTTTTAAATATGAAACTATATATAACATTTACACTAAACAAATCAGTCACATAAAATGCAACAAGAAATTTAATGTTTGCAACATTTACAAAAAAATCATATTATTTTAAATTAATAGGAATATTTACAATATTTATTTACACACAGTGAATGTTTACAAAATATGGTGAACAGTGGGCTCGGTACTAAATATGATAAATATATACAATCATTTTATTATATTTGACTAGAAAGGTAATAAATATATATATTCAATCTGTTTATTAGATTTGAAATAAATATATACAAACAGTTGACTAGAATATATATATATATATATATATATATATATATATATAAACAACTAATTGACTAGAAAAAATCAGGTAAGCGGAAGACTGTACTGGCAAATAAAAAAATATAAAAAAGTAACCCGGGTGCATAAAAAAATATACAAAAATATGCTTGTTTTCATGCAGAAAAAAATATGAAAAAAATTTCAAATCTTTGAAAAATGGTATGTCAGTGGAACTATCTAGAGTGAAAGAAATAAAATATGATTATTCAGCCCGTCTAAATGATCACCTTTTATTCGTGGCGAGGGCGTTTACAAGGACTCTGATACCCAAACGGCAACGTATTAAAATCATCGGTTATCCGACGTTTGGTGTACACGGGCCGGTAGACTTTAGTCTGCGAAACGGTACATACAGTCGCAAGACCTTTTCTTACAATTTTGTGCGGTATCTGTATGTATCTTTCTGCAGCCTGTTCTGTGACCATCGCTTTCAAAACTTCAAAATTAACATCGTTCCGGTTGCCATAGTTTATGGTGAGCCCACTAACCTTGCACACCGTTTTTGTTTTGGCAGGATCGCCGCCAACACAAACTCGGTAAGCGTAATTCTTGGGACCGCCAGATACAAAGGCGCTAATGTAGCTTCCCGGACCGTAATCCTGAAGTTCATCAGTGAGGTCACCTAAAAAGTCTCCGGTCGGTGGACTCCAATCGCCGGGGCGTTCGGTGAATAGAACGCTATCTGTATCATGATATAGAACGCGGTCCCCCAATTGTTCAAGGATGCTGTATAAGTGCAACCTAGCCATAGCAGTCGTGTAGCACGCCACCGCCTCACTCGTGTTAGGGTTAGGGTGCAACGCGTCACGCGCATCCTTGTAATTGAGGAACATAACCTCATCATTTACATCAATGACGCTGTCCACGGTGATGTACGGATCCGTCAGGTACTTGTGGATTCCCTGATAGTCGTTGACAACGGCTACGTGTGGTAAATCGGGTCTTTGCCCAAACTTTCCCCATAGTGAATTTAAAAAAAGTTTAGCCAGAGTGCGGAGACCAGGGTTTTTACAAACAGAGCCGAAATCGAGTTTTACCCCTTCCCATTCCTCATTATTTTGAATGTAAGCTAACTTTTCCTCCTGTGAGGTACACCACTCTGGCCATCCGCTGGCTTCTTGTTTAATTTTCAAAAAAGTATCAATGTACCCGTGAAACAGGCCGCCAGAACGCGTCTGACGGTCGTAAACAGATACATTGTACTCCCACACTTCGTGTACTGCTTCAACGGTGTAGCCTTTCTCAACGGCTTTCCGGATCTCGTCAATCACCCAAACGCCTGTCAACCAGCGATCTTTTTTGTCGTTGTGCTGACACGCGTCTTGGTTTTTCTCCTCCCCGCATTTCCTGCACAAGATGAACATTAGTTTGTCGTGCATCCGTGTAGGCAATACGGGCAGGAATAAATCTCGCGGAGGCGTCACTGTAACTTTGGCTATGCCTTCTACTTGATCTATAGACGGACAATTTGGTTCCAAGTGAATTTTGGGGTGGCCGACTGGGTATTTTTTGTACTTGCAAACGTATGGATACAATGAACACACATCCAAGTACTTGATCTTCTCCCCACAAGAAAGGTCTGTTTCGTGGAAGAGCTTGATACAATTTGTACGCCCGCCAAAGAATGCATCCCTTGGGCTGAGAGGCTCCTTGGTATACACCTCGTGCTGGAGTACAAATTGCTGCAAGTCCTTGTCTGTGCGTTTCATCGCATTAAACATACACTCCCACATCTCTACGACCGTGTAGCCGGCATTCTTAAACTTTTCCAAACAAGCCATGGTCGCTTCATATCGCGTCTCCATGGTCTCGTTGGGACTATTTTTGACAGGGGTGGTCCTATCAGGGTAACAGAGAGGGCACCCGTGCCAATAACAGCCCCAGAACTGGAAGACGGTGGTGGTATCTCCAGCTTTAACAACACCGTCTACATGGCGTCCTAACACATATTCCTCACGGCCGTTACCCGCATGAAGAATAGAGACACCACGCTGATGGGCCTCCCAGCAGAGCCATTGTACAGCGACGTGCGACTGTTAGTCTGCGCACCGATAACCACCGTTAGGCATAATACCGATAGTATTCTCCTTAAGATGACTTCGGCGGTAAACCAACATGGCCGCTCCAGCTATCGTACACGCCTCTCTGAAAGGGTCCACCTTTGCTTTCTCCATGAGCATCTCTCTAAACTTCAGGCAGGCCTTCCGTAGGATCTCTACATCTTTCACACAATACAGTTCCAACTCGCGTTTAAAATCAAAGACATAATTTTCTTTGACCAACGCGTCATACCACTTCTCAAAGTGCTCCTTTCCCTCAACGGACATCTCGCCGATGCCGTAGTCCTCCTTTAGCGGCAAGGGACCCCTATACACCGCGTTTTATTTTTTATTGAAAAAATGGAGGAAATGTCCCTTGGCCAAAGACTCGTCCAGTCCAAAAGTTTTGGGCAATTTGGACAGCGACATCGGGAGAAAATTCAGTGAGTCAATAAATTGAAGCGGGCCGTAACGCATGGACATGATTTTCCCACCGTTCATTATAAGTTCTGGAGTCCATTTTTTAACCTCCATCATATATTTTAAAATAAAATTACCATCATAGGATTTCGCGATATGGCCGAGGAGGGTGATATCCTTAAATTTGGAAGCTTTAATTTGTTCTATAAATTTAAAAAATTGGGCCATAGTGGTATCACCCTTGAATATGCGAGTCCTATCACCCCCACAGTCGGTGCAATTATAGTCATTTGCCTCTATATGAACACAAGCCTTACAACACGTTTGCACGACACATAGGTTAGGTTCGTGCAAGTACATGCCTGCCGCACCTTGAAGAGGTGTTTCTTGTCTGCATTCAAAATCATAGAACACAAACATGAAATTGCTCTTTTCCAGTGTTGGCTTGGATGGGGCCTTCTTCATATAACAAAAATGACCAAAAGGACGATGGGTCTCGCATACTCTACAAAAAGTCTCATAACACCTATGTGAATAATTTGATTTTTCCAAACTGAAAAATTGCCCGCATACCTCGCAAACCTTTTTGACATCACCGACCGAGCTGTGACCTCTGCAAAAACTGGGACGTTTATGGTTATCAAAGCACGTCTGGTTTGTGAACCAATGCCCGCTGTCTTTACAGAGCACAGTTCGACCTCCATTACAAGCCGCTTTAGCGTGGCACTTTTTGCACGCGGATTCACACTTGTGCGCATTCTTATTACTGAATGGCACACGGCACTCGCGGCAAAAGTACCCACACTTAAATGCGGCTGTCAAGGATGTTATGACGTCAAAATGGTTTTGCTTATCGTCGTGAAAATACAAATCAAGGTGCCCCTTAAAGGAATGTTCGGAGGGAGTAGGCCCCTCATATAGGACCTGTCTCCCTCTACGTTCCCGAAACACCGTGATTTTGTATTCGGAGAGGTATGTTTGAAATTGTTTCAGTTCAGTGAGCCCACCACCCTTCAAAAGATTCACACGGGCATCACGGCATAAATCTTCTGCTTTGTATTTTTGAATATTACGACCCTTTTTGATTTGTCTAAAGGTGTTCATGTCCATGCATCCTGGTTCTTTTTTATTGTCACATATAGCTTTGGCGACAACCAATGCACGGGCTAGGCAAAGTGTGTCGCCATTTTGAATCGTAATGATCCCTTGGTTTTTACGGCTATATGTGCTAGCGGGAGAGAGTTTATCACAATATCGTCCACTCCCGCGAGGCTCCTTAAAGTGACAGAGTTTAACGTACAAGGGTGCAGTACTCAAAAACAAAGTATTACTCTGCAACACGCGACTTACGTTATCAAGCACTGCTCTAGCGTCTAGCTGGTCTGCTCGCCTAAATGAGACATACACAGGGCTTAACGTAGAGTCAGTGCTACTCAAAAGTAAGCCGACGTGGTCATCGGCGCTAACGCCATGGTCCTGCAGCCGATGGAGCAAATTAGTAATTTGTTCTTCAAGCCAGCTTAATGCGTCACGATCGCTTGCTGGTGCACCAAGTTGTACTGTAATTTCCCTACCAGTATAAAAGAAACGCCTCAATTGTTTAATCCTCTCTTCAACGATGCGGAGAGGGACGCCATTTTGCAATGTTCCACATACCTGATTTACCGGGCCACTAACTCCTGGTTGTAGGGCCGAAGATGGTCCTGCAGTAGCCGCCTCTACGCTCCCTGTCTTCCGCACCGCCGCAACCGGGGCTCGAACCCCGTCTCCCGGCGTAGAGGCAGGGGTGAAGCTGTTCCGGACTGCGGGAAAACCGGGGCTCGAACCCCGTCTCCCGGGCGCTGGGGCGCTGCGGGTACGTCTGGGTGGAGTGGTCCCATAGCTGGTGGTGGTGGTGCGAGGGGGATGGTGGTGCAATTTCCTTCCTCCAGTTGCCCTATAACACACACACACACGCGTTAAAATATAACATGTAAGTTAATCTAACTCTATGAAGGGTTAAACCTACAAGGAATCGAACCCGGCCCCTTCGCAAGAGTGTAATACATACACCGTCCATGGGTGTTAATCTATTGCTATGAAGGGTCGCAAGAGTGTAATAAATACACAGTCCATGAGTGTTAAACATACAGGGAATCGAACCAGGTCCTTTAACAAGTGTTTAATAAATACACAGTCCATGATTGTTAAACATACAGGGAATCGAACCAGGTCCTTTAACAAGTTTTTAATAAATACACAGTCCATGACTGTTAAACATACAGGGAATCGAACCCGGCCCTTTAACAAG
This sequence comes from Timema cristinae, assembly GCA_039000515.1. NCBI lineage: Eukaryota > Metazoa > Arthropoda > Insecta > Phasmatodea > Timematidae > Timema > Timema cristinae. The sequence goes on along the minus strand of JBCFYV010007179.1, from coordinate 110,602 downwards.
TGTTTAATAAATACACAGTTCATGACTGTTAAACATACAGGGAATCGAGCCAGGGATCCTTCGCAATGTGTGTGTAGTAAAATACAGTCCAAGGCATTTAATCTATCCCCATGAAGGGCTAAATCTGCAGGGGAATCGAACGCGGGACATATTTTAGCACTATGAAAGCTTAAACACGCATTTTCACCGATGCCCTGGAATCAAACCCTGGACCTATCTCTAATTAATAAATAAAAAAAAATTCCCGCTGAATATTATAATTTTAATCCGTTGAGGTAGGACACAAAGTTTATTTATCGTTTTATTCCCCCCTAAAAAATATTAACACCGCTTTCACAAAAAACTTCTGACCAACATAGCCGCAAAATGGCACTATATGACACAAAATCAGTAACGTTCAAAAATTAAAAATAAGTACTTTTAAAATATTGTTTCGAGTTGGACAAAAAAAGAAATGAAATATTATCGATCTCGGGATGATATAATGGCGTTTGTGCGCGCGCGCGCGAGAAATACACATAGACTATTTTCAAACTAGTGGCTACATGTAGCATGTACTTACATAGCAGCTGGTCGAGGGCGTCCAAATCTGCCCAAACAGACGGGGGAGCATTTCCCGCGACGCTGTGTGCCTCAGGCGTTAGGGGAGGCGGCGAGAGGATGCCCGGGGGTGTGGTTAGGCCCCTCGGGAACGGCAGAGGACTTGCGGCCGCCCGGGTTGCCTCTGGCTGAGACATCGCAACGCTGGCAGACAGTCCGTCATCCAATCCCTGTGGGTCCCAGTGGTCTGAAATTAAAATAAATACATATTAATTAGTATTTAGGGGGTGGGTGGGGAAAAAAAAGCACCGACACGTCTCTAATATATATCGTAGGCTGTTAAATTACCCATAGAGCATTGCTCGTCCGCGACGCACACGCCATTTTCTCCAAAGATCTGCAATTGGTCTAGATTAGTGGGATCCTGAGGTTGTTCCGCCATGGCAACCATCGGGGGCTCATCAACTAGCAAAAAATATAACACCATTGTACGCCACAGATGTATTAATCAAAAAACCATTAAAATACACTAAACGATTTAAAAAAACATACCTGATTGTATATAGTTTTCTAGCGACTCGAAGCTCATCTTGGTGGTTACGGCACTCAATTACAAATTTAAATGACCGATTGTGATGATTTGAGCTGTATTTATAACCAGCTCAAAGGGCTTGCCGGTCTAAATACAATAAGGGTCTCGGCGCATGCGCAGAGACTTATTTTTTCACTCGGCTTCTACCCATCGACTCGGATGGACGTGGCCCCTTCTGTTCCGTCAATAGTCAGTAAACGTTACTATGTGTAAGTTATTAGTAATAGCTTTTTACCTATCGCTGCTTCGCCCTCAATAATTGACATCTTTTAATTTTTAACTAAACTGTTTTGGTCCTAAGTTTAACTTTTTTTTAAATATCTATGCGTTTTTTTCTCAGTTCTAGCTGTAAATAATTTTGCCGTATTTTAATTCTCACTTTTAAATATTTCGTAATAAAGTTATCAGTTATAATTTTTTTAATTTCTAACTTCATAATTAGTAAGATAATTAAATAAATTAAATTTAAAAATTTTTGAACTACATAGCTAAAATCACATCATGAATCTACGTCGCACTAATTTTATCTGATGCTTGATGCACATATAAACCGCTCAATTGTTTTGATAACGCTCGTTAAGACGGGTACCTGCTAGCTGGCAGAAAAAGTAATATTTTTCTGTCAGTTATAAATATTAACTAAGAGTGCATAAAAGTGATAGCAAAATAAAGCATTCAATATTTACTAAATAAATCTTAAAATTTATTTATTAACTATGTTTTTTGTGAATACTGTAGTACTTTTCGATATTAGGGTCCCTGGTTATTATCCTTCAGCTACACTAAGACTTGGGTGTTGCGCTGTGCAACCCAGACAAAGACATAATTAATAATTTCTAAAATAGGGTTTGGGCAAATAAATACCATTCCTAGCCAAGGTTTGACCTAGAGACTTTTTGATACAAATTGATAACGCCAGTTCAACTGGAAACTGCCTCTGTCACAAAATAAAGGGGGTGTAAGTGCTTACTAGCACCAAATCTATTTTCAGTGGCGCAGGAACTAGGGGGTACGGGGGTAAATTTTACCCCCCCCCCCAAGAAATGGAGGGGGGTAAAAAGTATAATTTTTACCCCTCCGCTCTCAAACAAATATAATAAAACTTTTAGATACTAGAAAGATCTTGTTGAGGCAAGATACACAGTTCACTCTAAGGTAACATATTAAAATTAAAATATAATCCTGTTTTGAGTGGTTTTATTGGCTAGTCCTGACCTATCGTAGGTACTGCTTAGTGCTTGGGACAGCAATCACCAGTCTCCACCACGCCCTTCTGCTAGGCGTGACAGTGCTGCTATGTTACTTTACAAGTCCACTTGTGACTTGTGCCAAGGTCTTGGAGGGGGAGGGGTTGAGCCAGAAGAGAGGTAGGGGTTGTAAATACCGTCTGGTATTCACTCATTCACGTGGAGAGTGGTGACTTGAGTGTGTCGTGTCCTAGAAGACTCGAACACAATGAAACACAAACAGAAGGTCACACATGGGCAAGTCCCAAAGATAATATGAAGTCGGTATACTATGAAACCTTGGACACAATCTGTGGAGAAATTGAATACAGGTTCAACCAACCAGATTTTCAAGAGTTCTGCATATTGGAGGAAATCTTACTCTCGAAGTCAAATGAATTTACTGAACCCCTGATGAAAGTTTTGAACAAAAGAAGTATTTGCTCAAAAGAGCTGAAAACTGAGCTGACGTTGTGTAGCAAAATCATTCATTTTTCTAGCATCTCCAGCACGTTCACTGAATTTCAAGGCCTGCACGAGGAAACACGAAGTTTATTTCCTCACACAGAAGAGATTTTGAAAACTCTGATAGTGATACCAGCTACATCAGCTACTGCAGAAAGAAGTTTTTCAATGCTTGGACGCATAAAAAACTATCTTCGCTCTACGATGAGGCAACGTAGACTAAATCACCTGTGTCTGCTTAATGCATACCCTAAGAGACTCGACAAACTTGACATTGCGAAACTAGTTAGTGGTTTTATAGCTAGTAGCGAATATGGGGCAAAGGTGTTTGGAAACGTACTTTAATTTTGTTGTTTTTAATCATTTTGAGTTGAGCAGCATCAGATATATTATTTCTTAATTAGTTTTGTGTGTATTCATTCTAATGTTTGGCATGCCCATAATTAATGAGAAAAAAATACATTTGGTCTATTAAATATTACATTTTATTGGTCTTTTTTAAATCTAAAAAATGTTATTCCCTATAAAAGACCATGATTATATTTACCCCCCAAATAAAAACGTTCCTGCACCACTGTCTATTTTCATTATCAAACATAGTCATACATTCCTTTGAGATTAATATTTGTGTCCAACTCTGTCTCCGATAGATGGGTTTCATTGCAAAAGTCCTGTTAATGTTCAAGTTTCTAATGAGCATGTATTATACTGTTTATTTTTTTAACTTTTTAAGTGGCATTACCGAGCTTATAATACAAATTTAAAACTGTTATGGATAGTTGTATTTTTCCTCCTCATCCTCAAAGTGGATTGGGTCCACAATAATGTAACAACGCGTCACTCTTGATGTAATACTAAATATTTAATTTATTTTAATAACCTCCTTACTACGCGGATACAAGAAGGGAGCATATGTAACTAGTGCAGTTATATTTTGAAATTGAAATTATACCATCCTTTTTAAAAATAATTAGTAATCTTTATTATCAGCGTGCTGAACATTAATAGAAAATGGAACCCGCTTTGTTGACCGTGCGGTCTAAGACTGTACTTCTCAAACTGTTTTTTTTTGTTCACACTCTTTGTCGTGAGTCCTCGCAGCACCTTTGTACAGGAAATGAACCCTGGACCATGCGTTTATCCCCGTTCACCCCCCCCCCCCCTGTACGGATTTGAACCAGTGTCCCTTGACAACGCGTACATATAGGCTGTGGTGACCTGGTGGTCTAGGGGTAAGGTGTAATGCTGGCGGCCAGGGGTTCAATCCGCGGTCCCGGCACAGATTTATCTGATTTCCAAACCCTTCCTTCACCTCTGACAAGACATCTTGTGTGAATGTGGGGAATGCCAGGCCTCCACCGTGGTTCGGATTCCACGTTAAACTGTAGGTCCTTCATTTCATCTCACAATCACCCTACCATTAGCGTATAACCCGAACGGGTAGTAAGACGCGGTGCTAATAATACGTATAGGCTTTCTACGAAAAAAAAACCCCTCGCCCCCCATAAATTCCTGAGTAATATTAAATACAACTTTAAATATCGTTTAATGTTAGAGGCTATATTTTGTTGATGACGCTGCCATTGTACATGAACCCGGGACCGTGAGTTTACTATACAGACACGCTAATTACTATTTACTTTAATGACAAAATATCAAATCACAAATTCTTAAATAATATCGTTTCAATCACATTATAATCATATATTTATTTAAAATCAAAAGGTTGGGAATAGTCCTGAATTACTCTACCAACGTACAAAGTTTCATTCGAATCCGTTTAGCAGTTTTGGCGTGACTGCGTAACAAACACACAAACTTTCGCATTTATAATTGCATATTTCAAGTAAATATGTAGTTCGTGTGCTACTATTTTAATAATACCACATGTGAAAGCGAACGGGTAGTAAGAGGCGGTGCTAAATATTATTATTAATATAATCTCTCAAACTCATACATTTACTTATTTTCCAAACATCCTGTAACGAACAGCGTGCACTCCACTCTTGCTGTTTACGACGGCCATAAACCGTCCTTCATTTATCCCTTTGTGTCTGGTTAGGGGCGGACGAGAACGAATTGACAATGAGTTTTGGAATGCTTCGTTCGTCTATTTGGAAGTTGCATGAAGTAATATTTGGTGTGTACTGAGACCAAAATGACGGATTCGTGATGGACATATAAAAAAATCTACAGCCTTTGAAAGAATTATAATTACTTTGAAGGCCAATGAACAAACCTTATCCTGTTAGTATCAGTGTGTTTCAAATACCGATGTAGATATTGACAAAAAAAAATGTTTTGGAACTCTTTGACATAGGTGACCTGGTGGTCTAGGGGTAAGGTGTCAGACTTCTATGCTGGCGGCCGGGGTTCAATCCTCGGTCCCGGCAAAGATTTATCTGATTACCAAACCCTTCCTTCACCTCTGACAAGACATCTTGTGAATGTGAGGAATGCCAGGTCTCCACCGTGGTTCGGATTCCACGTTAAACTGTAGGTCCTTCATTTCATCTCACAATCACCCTACCATTACACATTAGCGTAAGTGCGTATAACCCGAACGGGTAGTAAGACGCGGTGCTAATAATAATAATAATAATAATCTTTGACATAAAATGAATAGGAGGCATATGCTTAGTAATTTTTAGTGTTTTTTAATTATTGAAAGCATTTTGTAGAATATTTATTTCTGTTTTCATCCTTAATAGAGGTGTTATTTTCTATTAGGCGTGAACACTTTTAGTTTTCCTAGGAGATGTGCTTATTTTAGTTTTATAACTAATATAGGTGTTTTTTTTCAACTTGGGAAGGTTGATTTAGAGAAAGTTAACCCGCATTTGCGTGAGAAAAAAACACCCCCATTTCGCACGTCCGAGTTTCGAACATTGGTCGATTGATGAACACGCTATTTTGTACTTGCAAGAAATAGGCCGTTAAAATGGCGTTTTATAAGGTCCCGGGTTCGATGTCTGTGGGGGGGAAAATTGATTTTCGGCGATTTCAAAACAAAATTAATATAGGCATCTTGGGAAGGTTGATTTAGACGAAGTTAACCCACATTTGCGTGGAGACAACTCCGAGCCACTTTTATTTTGTATACTAGCTTGTATAGATCGAAATTATTTTACTTCTAAAATTGATAACATGCTACTATTCTTGGGAAGGTTGATTTAGAGGAAGTTAACCCGCATTTGCGTGGAGACAACTCCGAGCCACTAGCTTGTATAGATGGAAATTATTTTGCTTCTAAAATTGATAACATGTACTATTGTGAAAGTTGCAGACTTGACGTATGAATAGACCTACGAGTTATTCTTGTATTTTAAAATTAAATTAATTAATAGACGTGAAATAAACTCCGAACCGCTTTTATTTTGCATTCAATAAACACACAACAGTTACCGATACTTTCAGCGATTTCAAAACAAAATTAAGTTAATTAATACGCGTTTCTCTAAACTTGTAGAGTCAGGGTTTGTAAAACACATTTTTTTTGTTAGCTTTTCCCCTAGTTATTTACAAGTAACGGCCTTCAAGGAAGAAAGGCAATAGCACGTTGGGAAGTTTTTATGACGAGGGCAGCGACTCCCTTTGTTCATGACAGGCTCTGTGGGGCTGACAGTGATTCATGTGTCCCCTATTTGCGGGATGTGGCAATTATCAGAATTTCAGCTCTGTGGGGTGAATTCCGGAAGTGAAAGCTGAGGGGAAAGGGTTGAACACGCACCTGCGCTCACGATATATTCTTGTCCTGACGCGTCTACCCGCCAACACTGACGCCACGATGACCTAAATATATATTCTTGTCTCAACTCGCCTTGTCGAGCCAGGGGAAAAAAACCGTTGCCCTAAGGCAATTAATATTCTTGTCTCAACTTGTCTTGACGACCCGCCAACCTGGCACCAGGGTTGCGACATAACACGCAATGGAAAAAACCCATGTTGTCCTGTCCATGACGGATACACACATCCGTGCGTTGGGAAAGACGATACCAAACAAACAATTTTAGTAGACTTTTGTACCGGGATAGCGGCCCCTAACCGAGGATTCGGTGGCCCCTGATTGTGCATATGCCAGCTAGAGTTGTGACATAACACACGATATATTCTTGTCCTGACTTGTCTGCCCGCCAACCTGGTGCCATGAGGGGGAAGGGTTGAACACACACCTGCTATTCTTGTCTCAACTCGTCTCTAAGCAAGAATCAACTGGTTTTTTGCAGCCTGTAGGGGGGAGGGGCTGGAGGGGGGAAACCAACAGCGGAGTGCAGGAGAAAGTTGGCATTACACGACTGAAGCTCGATAGAGAAGGGTCGCAGCACCTCGGCAGCCATGAATAAAAACTCCGACACCCCCCCATCCTACCTTTGCAGCCATGGCGCGAGGAACGCCTAACTCCAACCAACAAGGCCGCCGTGACACTCCTAATTAACGATAATTATTTACCAATTAAGCAAAAACCAACACGTCCGCCGTGAATAAAAAAAACTCCAACACTCCTAATTAACAATAATCAATTAACGATAATTATTCACCAACATGTACGTGGTTGGAGGGGAGGGGTAGGAGGGGGAAGGCCTGGAGGGGGAGGAGGGCTCAGCCAATCAGAGGAAAGTAGGTCAGGGGTGGGGGAAGGGTGGAGGGGGCAGGAGGAGAGGGGAAGAAGGGGGGGGGCAAAGTTCAAGGTCAGATTGGAACAGGTCATCAGTATCACTACTGGTATCGGTGGATGCAGCAAATCATTATCTAGCGTTACTGATTGGAAGGCTAGAAAATGGAAATCTTCGCAGCCGGAATGTTGTCCCAATTGTAAACAAAGCATTTCAAAGCAAGTTACTGGTAGTAAGTGTTTTTTCTGTCATAAAGCTGGTCATTTTCGTTCGGACTGTCCAAAATTGAAAGGCAAGAAGCAGCAGAATAATTCAATACGTAAAGCAAATGTAGCTGAAGCTAGTGAAGATGAATTTAGTTTGACAGTGTTAACGTCAGTGGCTTGATGTGATGGATCAGTGTGGTTGCTTGACTCTGGCGCCACTGAACATATGATCAGTGATAAAAATATTAGTTTGGTCTCAAATAAGAGACACCTATAAAAGTCTATCAAAATAAAAATTGCTAAATCAGGATCGATGTTGTGTACTGAAGAGATCGGAGATATACACGCGTCTGTGACTCACAAAGGTAATCAAAACTTTATCAAACTTTCCAACGTACTTATTGTCCCTGGATTACAATTTAATTTACTCTCAGTTAGTAAAATGGACGCTAATGGGCTTAAAGTTGTGTTTGAAAAGGGGAACGCTATTATTTTGAAAGGCAATATTTTTGTGGCTGCTTCCACTCGATCTGGTAAAGTGTATACAATGTATCTTTCGCCTCGTGAAAAAGCATGTGCTGGTGTTGCTAGTTCCATTGTAGCATCATTTGATTAGTGGCACAAGAGGCTTGGTCACATTGGCAAAACCGGTATAGTTAACTTAAGTAAAATTGTAGATGTAATCAAGGTTGATCAAGGATCGATCTCTGATTTATGTGACTCTTACATACAGGCTAAACAAACGCGTCTTCCTCACACAAAGCCACGCATTAGAGCTAAGCGCCCTTTGGAGATCATACACAGTGATCTTGTAGGGCCTATTAAGCCCGTATCATATGATCAAAAGAGGTATATACTTACCCTGATTGATGAATATAGTCACTTTACAGTCATTTACACTCTAAAGGAAAAGTCTGAAGTGTTTACCTACCTCAAACAATTTGAAGCTATGGCAACAGCTTACTTTAACCTAAAGATAAGTCGCTTTAGGTCAGATAATGGTGGTGAATTCGTGTCACAGGAAATGCTAGATTATTTAAAAAAGAAAGGTATCCAGTCAGAGTTTACGATCAGGCATACAAGTCAGCAGAATGGTGTCGCAGAAAGAATGGGACGTAGCATCATGGAGAAAACACGTTGTGTACGCCTTCATTCTTCTCTTGATAAGTCACTCTGGACGGAGGCTGTTATGACTGCAGTCTATCTAATAAACAGATCACCTACTAAAGCTCTTGAAAACAAGGTTCCAGCAGAACTGTGGTATGGTTTAAAGCCTGATATGTTAAAACTGAGGGTTTTTGGCTGTGTAGCATATCTTCGATTACCTAATCAAGTTCTTAAAAGTAAACTTGAAAGCCAATCGAAATAGTGCTACTTTGTTGGTTACTGCCCAAATGGGTACAGGGTGTGGTGTACACAGGAACGAAAAATCATACGTGGGCATGATATAATTTTTGATGAACATTCGTTCATAACCAGTGATGTTGTTGGTTCAACACCCTCTCGAGTTATTGAGGTCATCAGTTCTTTTCCAAACGAAGCTTTTACTGAAGAATTGCAGGAGGAGCCATCTTCAGGAGGAGAACCAGAGGCGATTTCTGACGAAGAAGAGACTCCTGGTGAGGAACTTGAACCTCTACGTAGGAGCACGAGACCTCGCACTGCACCAGCGTACCTAAATGACTATGTCACACTGGCTCTTGGTGCTGAGTCATTTATTGACAACATGCCAGAAACCTTCGATGACATCCATAGTAGAGATGATGCCCAGCAATGGATGGCTACAGTTGAGGAAGAGATGTACTCATTGAAGAAAAATAAGACCTGGACCCTTACTGAGCTGCCATCTGGTAAACGAGCTATCAACTGTAAGTGGGTCTTCAAGATGAAGCAGGATGAAAATGGACAGCTTGACAGGTACAAGGCAAGGTTGGTGGTGAAGAGCTGTGCACAGAGGAAAGGGTTTGACTACAATGAAACGTATTCACCCGTAGCCAATTTAACCTCTGTCAGAACTCTGCTTGCAATTATAAACAAAGAAGATTTAATTGCCTTCCAGTTAGACGTGAAAAATGTATTCCTACATGGAGACCTTTCTGAAGAGGTGTATATGAAGCAGCCACCTGGCTTCGTAACTGACAGCAACCTTGTTTGTAAGTTACACAAGACCCTCTATGGATTGAAGCAGGCACCACGGGAGTGGAATGCTAAACTTAACAAATTTGTGAATTCTCTTGGATTTAAGCAGTCTGAAAATGAAAAATGTATATATTTAGACCTCAGTAACAGCATAAAAACTTACCTTTTGGTTTACGTAGATGACATAATTTTGGCGGGAAACAAGGTACAGAAGTTGAATGACATCAAAACATATCTTATGTCAGAATTCGAGATGAAAGATCTTGGAGGTTTGCACAACTTTCTAGGTATAAAAATTGATCAGAAAACTGATGGTATGACGTCCCATAGCCAAACAACCTACTTGAAGAAAGTTCTCAAGAAATTTGGTATGGAACAATGCAAACTGGTCAAGACACCGATGGAGACAAAACCACCTGAAATAACTACTTCAGAGTGCATAATCCCCCCCAAAAAAACGTACCATGAGCTTGTTGATAGTTTGATGCATGTGATACTCTACACTCACCCTGATCTGAGCTTCTCAGTGAATTTCTACAGCAGGTATCAGAGCAATGCCACAGAAGCTCACTGGATTGGACTCAAACGAATACTACGATACGTTCAAGCAACGCTTGAAGTTGGTCTCTTCTTTCCGAAGAACTGCGATGTCGCCTTACGGGCCTACGTTGATGCGGACTGGGCCAATGACAGCAATGATCGTAAATCTACATCTGGGTATTTATTCCAATTTTATGGTGCCACTGTTGGTTGGACTACACGTAAGCAAACTACAGTTGCCCTTAGCTCGACGGAGTCAGAGTTTGTCTCCCTGTCAACCACCTCATCCGACCTACTATGGTTGAGTAGACTGATCCAAGACCTTGGGATCACTCTATAACCCACCAAGGTGTATGAGGACAACCAATCTTGCATAAGATGTTTGGATAAATGGGAACATCGAAGACTAAAGCATATTGATGTCAAATACAACTTTGTTCGTGATTTATCTGGGAACAAATGAACAATCTACTGACATTCTGACAAAGAGTTTGGTTGGAAATAAGTTTGAGTACTTTTGTAATTATATTGGTTTAATCAAATGCAGATTCACTAGAGTCTATTTGCATGTATTTAAGGGTACATGTAGGACTTTTGCCTAATTTTTGTTGTTGTAGTTGAATTGAGGAGGAGTGTTAAAATATGCAATTCTATGCAGGGATATTCTAGTTTAGCTTGGTACCATCGTTAGACATGTTGTTCGTTTTTTTATCTAATCTGTGTCCATGCATATGAACCTGTGTAACAGTTGAGTCATGTTCTTAGTTAAAGCATGTACTGTTAATTCTAAAACCCGTTAATATTTCTATAAACTTGTGTACTCTGACAGAATTCTCCAAAAACTCGATGGCCAACATTGAGAAGATTATTCATCCCTACATTTTTCTCCATCAAAATGAGTTGTGTTAGGACCTAAGGACAGATAAAATTTTAAGAGTTTACAATGGACTCTTGCACCAGGATTCCCAGCCTTATCTATGAATGACTCATCTGTAAATGTTTGCAACCACTCTTGTTCTGGGTAACGAGTATGTATGTATGGTTTCCAACATTAGTAAGTTTATATAGAGTGGGTCAAAAGTATTCTGAGCTGGAATTTATTTTATTTACCTGTTCTTCTCAATTAGCCTAATCTCGAGTTTCAATACGGGACAAGTTGGGAAACGTAAATTTTCAATCTTAGTATTTGTTGCTAAGTTATATTTCTTCTGTAGTGAATTTACTTTCTGTATAAAAACTTCTTGGGTCTTACGATTATTCGTAGCTTTATTGCATATTTTCCAGAAGTTATTATTAGGTAGGCTTTGTAGGCCTAACTTATCTTATCGAATCAAAGCATTTATGCCTCCTTTCATAGCTAATGGTGAGTTGTCAGTGACAATTTGCATTGCTGTAACAAGAATTGATTTAAAACTACCTGTAATATATTCTTAGCGCTTAGATATGGACCAGCTCAATTTCTTTGAGTCTGGATGTGGTAGCTCTAAAAATATGGTTGCAAATGATGACTTTTAATTTCATTTCTATTTTATACACACTACACCTAGGCAAAAAAAAAACACGTGCCACCACAGGTTTTTATAACGTTTACTCTATGAACACCAAACATTACCGAATTGAAAAGTAGTTTATTACCCGAAATGAACTAAAAAACTAAATACATATCAGGCAATAACATAATATAAACAGAACTACCAACATATGCATAAATAATGAATAAATGTTAAATTGCTATAACAACACTTCGCCTCAATTTAACATGCTTTAAATGTTCACTGAGAGTAGGCAAATGTGTTAAACATGGATGAATCCTAGTAGTGGGTGCAAGAAACAAGGGTGTGAAAGGAGGTAAGTGTTTGGAACATGGAGGAATACATAATATAATGATGCATTTAATCCCAGCCACTTACATAGTGTAACAACACAAGAGTTGTATTTTACAATCGAAGCCCCACACAAACCGATGCTGCATAGACTATCGTCCGATTCATACTACCCACTCCAAGAAACGTCGACATTTATTCAAATCAACTACAATAGTATTCTTCACTATTGTAGTTCCATGTAACCTCAAGCAATATACAAACAATATAATTCACATCAACTCTCTACAATGTAAACTGTTCATATACGTACCCTCTGGATAAACTGGCTTGCACAGCCTAGTAGCCTGGCTAACTTCAAAACGTCCTAAATCGAGGAGTGGGGCAACTTTGCCTTGGTGTATCAGCACTTGATGTTCCGACCGGTCCGGTTTAGACATATCTGATGGGTGGTTTTCTTCACACCTGGCGAAGAGTGGACGCGGACATGGCTGCCCTCTTTCGGATGGTTTGGGCAACCATCACCTGGTCTCTGACGTCAGCAGCCAAGCAGTTAAAAATATTGTTGACAACAAACTAGAGAATCGTCTATAGGAAGCCGGATGACCAATCAGTGACCTACAAGCATGATGGCCTACGTGAGGTAGATGACGTGACCCTCCAAAATGTGACGTCACCGGCTTAGTTTGGACTTATTCCCCCTATCATACTTACGCAGTAGACAACTATATAATATGAAAGTATGGAAGAAATAACTAGACTGTTGTTTTCGGCACCATTGAGGATGAACCTCTGTAATATTTATTTATAATGTACTTTTGAACTCGACGCCATAATGGACGGACTGTGTTTATTATTCTATATCGTCAGTAGACGACTTCCAATAATATGGACTCTGTGAAGGAAAGTTATAATACTCTGTAAATTTGTATAGTTTTTCGTAGAAGTTTGAATTATGGAACGTTAACTATTTAATTTAATATTGTTATAGTCGAGATAGGCTGATATTTGTTTATTAAGTATGGGCATTATTTAATACTATTTTCAAACTATAAGTAACTTCGGTTTCGTGTCGCCACTTAAGAATTTGTTTCTTAAAGATGTTTGTAAATTCTCAATGTTTGTTGTTCTAGCTTAACGAAATGTTAATTGAAATATATTAAAATTATCTATCTTAATAATCTGGATATATTGACTATCCGCATTATCTTAGCTTTTTGTTGTTGTATATTTAAAATAATTTATATACATTCCAATATTTTGTGTTACGTAAATTTGACTATTTTCCGCAAATAATTATATTTCAAATGTGGCAAACTTCTAAATGTTCTTTAACTTAGTATCAATTGTAGACTTTGTTCAGTATTTGAATTATGCCGATTCAAGTAGTCCCACCTGAGTTTACATTAGGTTTGAGGTGTGAAACTCTCGTGTTAGTTAACGTAATGTGTGTAGTATAAATGTATATCGTAGTACTCAAAGGGTACTCTCGTTTTGTGTAAAATTTGAATACTCTCGTGATATTTAAAGTAAAAGTATGGAATTTAAAAATATAGTTTTACATTGGAAGAGTATATGTTTTCATAATGTCTGTAGATATTCAGATGCTTTTGTAACAGTTTAGAAAGGCTCTTCAAGCTTTTATATATTTCATGAAAAGATTTGGTTATTAATTGTTTTCGTAGCTTTATTGCTATAAAGCTAAACTGGTATAATTTAATTAATCTTTTTTAGCAATAATGTAATCAACTATGTTTTTATTCGTTCTACTAGATAATTAAGGCCACTTAAATTACTGTCTGTTATTTTTGAATGATTTAAATTACTCTTTACATTTAACTCTTGCCTATGCTATTTTCTCATTATTATGTTAGCTTATTCCTTCTTATCCTTGTAGTATTTTCTTTAGTGGCCTATTGCTACGAGGTAGAAAATAGAGGGTGTAACAATAGTTGCTTAAACTTAGTAACATTTAAGTTTTTAGTTAAAATGTCAGCAATTTGAAATTTACTTTGAACATATTCAATCTTTAGAACTTTATCACACACTAACTCCCTTACAGAATTATATTTCACATCCATATGTTTTAATCTTTTGTGTTCCCACTTCTCAAGACACTTGATTGCAGGCTGGTTGTCCTCATATATGGTGGGCACTTTGGGGTCGATTCCCAGCTCCAGTAGTAGATTGCGTAGACATAGGACATCAGTAAAGGCATTGGCAAGTGAAATGAATTTTTCCTCACAGGTACTCAAAGCAATAGTGGGTGCTTTCTAGTTGTTCAAGATACAGTTGAACCAAAAACTTTCGGAAGAAATCCAAATGTTGACTTACGAATGGAATCGTTGGCTCAATCTGCATCAGCATATGCGATCAGGGGTGTCCCTTCTTCTTTAGGAAAGTGCAGAGCTAGGTGCGAAGTTCCTTGTAAATAGCGAAGAATGCGCTTCAGTGACTCCCAATGAGTGTTAGTTGCACAGGTTTGAAACCTGCTGAAATAATTGACAGAAAAACTCAGGTCAGGTCTGGTGCATAATATTAAGTGCTTCAAACTGCCTATGAGCTCTCTGTATGGCTTGATGCCAATTATAGAGGTTCATCCTCCATCTTCAATAGGGGATTTTGTCTCCATTGGTGTTTTAGCTATTTTGCAGTTTTCTATGTTAACTTTGCATAAAAGTCTTTCGATATAAGATGGTTGACCAAGATACATACCATCGTTTCTTTTCTCAATTTTTATTCCGAGGAAAAAGTGTAAGTTACCCAGATCTTTCATGTCAAATTTAGCTTGAAGTGCAGCTTTGATCTTCTCGAGAGGTTGTAGATGAGTACTGCTGATGATCAAATCAACAAAAATCAGTATGTAGACCTTGGTATCACCGACAACATGTAGGTACAGACATGAATCATTCTGCACTGGTTGAAAACTAAGTGATCTAAGAAAAGTGGCAAGGCACTTGTTCTATTCTCTGGGTGCCTGCTTGAGGCCATACAATGATTTCTTGAGCTTGCAAACAAGTTCTAAATTATTTGAAAAACCAGGGGGTTGTTGCATGTAGACTTCCTCAGACAGGGTTCCATGCAAAAATGAATTCTTCACATCCAGCTGACATGTATGTAAATCTTCTTGATTAATGATGGCTATCATTGTTCTCACAGTAGTCATACGTGCTAGTGGGGTATAAGTCTCACTAAAATCGAAACTTTTCTTCTGTTGACAACCTTTAACCACTAACCTTGCTTTATAGCAATCCTCATTACCATCTTGATCTCTCTTGATGCTGAAGACCCAGCGAGCGGAGATAGCTTTCCTACCAGGGGGTAGGGAAGTCAGTTCCCAATGTCATTTTTCTTGAGGGAATTCATTTACTTCCTCCAGTTTCTATGATCAGGTCTACCCTTGACATCATCAAAATCTTGAGGCAAATTGTCAAGAAAGCTTTCTGCATTCATATCAAATGCTACATAATCTTGCAAATAGCTTGGTTTCATGCGTGGGCGTGAGCTACGACGAATTTCATCTTCATCTGATAGTGGAGGCGTTTCTTTGTCCAACTCTTCATGACTGGCTTCGCCTGAAGGTAGACTTCCTTCTGATGGAATGGTAATTGTTTCACAATGTAGTGGTACTCTCACTGCTGGGGATGTGGTCATATTTTCTCCACTCCAAGTGGCATTTTCATCAAAAAACACATCATATGCCAAAACAATCTTTCTCGTGATAGGGTTCCACATCCTATAGCTAATGGGGCAATAGCCGACCAAGATGAACTTTTGGGTAAGATTGTTCAGTTTCCCTTTAAGTAGCTCATTAGGAATGCGTACATAGCCAATACAGCCAAAAACACGCAATTTTGACAAGTTTGGACGTTGACTATACCAGACCTCAGCAGGAGTTTTACAATCCAAAGCTACTGTTGGGCTTCTATTAATAATATATACTGCTGTCATCACAGCTTCTGACCAGAGATCTTTCGAAACATTTGCGCTTAATATTATACACCGCACACGCTCCATTAGTGTTCTACTCATGCTTTCACTTAGTGCGTTTTGAGAGGGTGTATATCTGATAGTATATTCAAACTGTATACCTTTGAATTCAAAGTATTTTCTCATCTCTGAATATAAGTATTCTCCACCTCGGTCACACTTGAAGCGGCTTATTCTTTCATTAAAGTGAACAGTTGCTAGAGCTTCATACTTCTTAAAACACTCGAATACCTCTGACTTTTCTTTGATTGTTTACACATAGGTAAAGTGACTGTAATCGTCAATTAGGGTAAGTATATATCTCTTACCATCATATGATGTAGGACTGATCGGACCCATAACATCACTGTGGACAAGCTGCAAGGGGCGCTTAGCCCTTGAGCGAGTTTTTACATGAGGCAATTTAGTCATCTTACCTTGGATACAGTGCTCACATGGAGATTTTGGGGTTATAAGTTTTTGTTTACACACACCGTTCATGCCATCAACCATTTCACTAAGAGACTTCAAACTGGTATTGCCAATATGCACCAGTCATTTATGCCATAGATTTGTATAATCTACCTCAGCAACATTGGCACAGGTATTTTGAACAGAAAATGTCACTAAATACATTTTGACAGACTCGGATGCAACTGTTACAAGTGTATCATGCTTGAACATTTTTGCTACACCTTCTTCAAAAATTACCTTGCATCCATTGGAATCCAGTCGTCTGACTGATAAGAGGTTATGTTGTAGACCAGGCACGATAAGAATACTTCCCAGCTTGATCACATTGATTTTCCATCCATCTCAAAAGACGCACAGAAGTCACCAACTTCTGTCGCTTTTAAATTTTCACCTGATTTTGTGAGCTTGATATTCGCAGGACTTGGGAGCTTATTAATATTAGTCAGAAGATGACAATAAGTAGAACAGATCATGTGTTCTGAAGCTCCTGAGTCTAGATACCAGGATGTAAACAAAACAGAATCCACTTCCAAGGACGTGTGTTGGCTGCCAAACTGAACTCTGCTTCCTCAACTTCAGCGACTTGGGCTTCCTTTTCATTTTCACTTTGTTTCTTCTTAAGTTTACGGCATTCTGAGATCATATGTCCAAATTTTTACAAAATTTGCACTGAAGTTGACCTTGCTGAGCGTTTTATTTAGGCCTAGTCTGTTGATAAAAAGATTGAGACTGTTTCTTATGGTTCTGTGTAACTTTCCGATTTGCTTGGGTCATAAAGGAATGTGAGGTTATGACTTCAGCTGTTATACCCTCCGAAAATCGTTTCTGTTCCTCATCTAATAACCTATTCTTTACAAAGCTCAATGTCAATTTTTCGGCCAGAGTCTCAAGAGCAGTAACAACTACATTATATTCGTTCGGCATGGTAATTAAAATATCTAATTCCTCTAATGTAGCACCCGTTGACCATAATTCACGAATCAATTTATAAAATCTATTAAAATGTACCTCCATAGTTTCACTTGATGGATCGAACTTCATCAATAAAAGACTTTTACGTAGAAGTAACTGGTTAGCTATGCCTTTTCTTGCGTAAGTATTCATAAGAGAAAGCCATATCTCAAATGCAAATTATTTATCCTTGGCACATTCAAGAACGTTGTCTAAAAGTTTCTGTACTAATTGAGACTTGTATTTTCGATCTTTTTTCTTCAACTCCACCAGTTCTTTTGTCTTCTTATTCGATGTTCATCAAGCAGTGTTTTCATTCTAACTTCCAATTATTGAAGTTTGAGCCATCAAATAATGGAACACGATACTTTTCTTCATCTGTCATGGTGGCTAACAAGGCTTCTTCTAGGCTAAATCTTCTAGAGGTTAATGTTGATTCTTGATGCACACAGACAATAATAAATGTTCATTTATTTTAAAGGACTCTGGGCCCATAACCTGAAAACGTGCCACCACAGGTTTTTATAACTTTTACTCTATGAACATCAAACATTACCGGATTGAAAAGTAGTTTATTAACCGAAATATTAATATGAACTAAAAAACCAAATACATATCAGGCAAGAACATACTACAAACAGAACTACCAACATATGCATAAATAATGAATAAATGTTAAATTGCTATACCAAAAAAAAAAATCACTAAAATCAACCTTATTGATTATCCAAATCATAGTTTTTTAAAAGTATGTAAATACACTAATAAATGAAATAATAAAATAATAAATAATAGGGTTGTAAGAAGTCTACTTTAAAGCGAATCAAGTAGGCTATAGAAATATTCCAATGCCGATTTAAAATTTAATACTTTTTTTCTGCTCATATTTATATAAATTTAGACATTAATTATTGTTTGAAAATGTTCCTTGTTACTAAAAGGTTGACATATTTTGCCTTAAGCTAATACATCTAATTATTATCACAACATGTTTTTTTAATTACTTCAGATTTTTTCAAGTGAATATTAATTTGAAATATACATAACATGAACATTTATTTTATCTATCAACATGTTTTATTGGCATAGCTTTGTAATATTGAAGATGAACTTTTTTTTCAATGTAAATCATAATCTTAATTTTACTATTAGATTTCAAATTTAAATATTAGAAAATGTAATAATCACAGGAGGATATCTTTTCAGTTATTGTATTTAAGTTTTTAAATTCAATTCTGATTTTGTTAACAACACTTTCTTTGCTATATAAAAGATAAATTGTAACTACTTGATAACATATACTATAATATCAAATTGCGTAAAGTCAAGTGTTAAATTAATGGTCTACAGTCAGGTTGTTAGATTTGTCCTAAAATTATGGGAGTTAGATCCCTAGTAGATATCACAATAGTTCTATAAAATTCGAATTTAGAAAAATTTTGTTTTTTTGCTTTGGATCTTGAAGCTGAAGGCAATATTATTACATATCCTTGACTCTCAAATATCCTTGAAGATTAGCTGAGCCCATATATAGTTTAAATGTTTTAATGGTATTAATTATTCATTTAATACAATTGATAATGTTTACTACTCCTAAGTTCATTTACATCTAAGTGAATGGTTTTTTATTATTTTTAAGCCTCACATTTGTACATTTAATATGTTTAATTTTTATTTAACTTCATTAACTAAAAAGACAAATTTTATTAATAAATACTCAGGATATTTTTTCTCATATCAATAAGGTACCGACAAGATGAATCGTAAGGAAATTTACCCGCATTAGTTTGTATGAATGATTCGAAACCAATGATTTTGAGCACAAGTAGCTCATACGCAGTCGGAAAGCAAGACTATATGTTAATTTTCTGTCACTCTTTGGCAGTCAAAGCATTCACACAAACAAACACTTTGTTTTTAATATTCATGGTTAAAATTAGGAGGGATAGCCCACACACTTACTATAGTAATACTGGAGTAGAAATTGTTTAGCTAAGACACTATTAAACCCACAAACATCATTTTTAATGACAAGCTTAATGTTTAACCATAGCATTTTAAATTATTAGCTGTTTTTACATTATTGAAACACAAACAAATAGAAATAATCGTTTGTATGAAATATAGCTGGTTAATTACATACTTATCACTATTAGCATACTCTGACAAGTGTCCATTGTTTGTATGGATTGATATAAATCAAAATGTTGTCAATATCATATTATTGATACTTTTACAATGATTGCGATTTTATTTTAGACTAAATCTAATTATTACTATTCCTACTTTAATTATTCAATTTAAATCTTGTCAGTGTCTTGTAGCAAGTTATAACAATGGTTTAAATATCCTAGCTATTATTATAGTTGTTAAGTACAGCTATAGTTGCATCTAAATGTCATATTCTTTAAATTGAAAATGTCACTTGTACACAAGAATCAAGCCCAGGACCTTTGGCTAATTAAGCCAATGCTCTTACCACTAGACTATCCGGGAGATATCCGGAGCACAGGGTCATTCTTCACTCATACTTTAAGGCAGTCCTTGTGATGGATGCCAGATAATTACTAGAAATATATTAGTTATGAATTAAGATTGCAAGCTATCATATAACGTATCAAGCTTCTACTCGGGTTGACTCTTCAATATCTCAGTAGTAAGAGCATTGACTTAGTTAGCCAAAGGTCCTGGGTTTGATTCCAGTGTCTAAGTATCATTTTTCAATTTAAAATATATGGCATTTAGATGCGGCTAAAACCGTACTAAGCAAATGTAACAGCTTTGCTATTTAATCCATCATGATATGCGCATTTGTACAGCTGCTGTCATTGTACAATTAGCAGAATAAAGCCCTCCAGAGTCGAAGATGACTGCGTTATATGATTGCTTATATGTAACTGACGATTTTCCGCAAGTCCATTAGAGACTCTGCCTTGAAATATGAGTAAAGAAAGAGACTAGGCATGGAATGACTTGGATAGCTATTTGGTTAGAGCATTGGCGTGTTCAGACAAAGATCCCGGGTTATATTCACGTGTCCATGTGTCATTTTTCAATTTAAATAAGATAAAAAACTATAATAAATACAACCAAAGGCTATAACTTAGCTTTCCTAAAATTATTTAAAAACATTCACTAACTCTTTTAATATTCTTAACTCATAGTTTTGAACAGATTTATTATAAGGATTTTTTACAAATAGTAGTAGTTAGTCTTTTAATCCACCATATATAGATATTTATTAATCTTAATCACTAACACCTTTTTGAAAATAATTATTTACACTAAAACCTTAGTTCCCATTTGCTCTGTACAAAACTACCAATAAATTGGTGTCCAATAGCAGTCCTATTCACCTGTATGGTCCCATTTTGTTATTAGGTGTGTTCTAACCTGTAATTTAATTACACTTATTGACAAATTCTATGATTCACTGGTATCTACTCTATAGTTGTTTGCTTATTTTTAGTTGGTACACATTTTATAATGTTTACAATATAATTTCCCAAACATATTGTCTACTCCTTCACTTTTTTCCTCATATTATGCATAGAAAACATGATTTATGATTGCATAAACAATTATGTTTTTATTTTTAGAATCTAATAAACACAAGACTACACTCCTCGATTCATATAAATGGGAGGGATAAGAAGGGTAAAGCACATACCCTAGTATTGCCCCCCCTCCCCTATCTTCCCTCTTCCTGGTTGCACCATTCACACATTTAAAAGGAATTTTTAATGACTAATCTATCAAAATAACACAATTTATGAGATTTGAAAATATCCTGGATTCAATAAAAATACACTCAAGAAATTTAGAATATGTTAAAAAAAAGGATTCAGACATACTAGCTTTTGGAATAGGCCTACTCTTTAAAATGAATAAAAAAACCTTAGTAAACATAGGTCTGCAAATCAACTCACGCAGAGAAATCTAGGCAATTTTGTCTTTCCATAATAAAAATAGCTAAGATTTAAAATTAAATGTTATTTGGATTTATATAGGACAAATTTATTACTATATCACAACAAAAGATGTTCTACACCAGGCGTGTAAAACTCATGGGATCATAAGGGGCACATTGAAAGATGAAATTACAGATGACCCCACATCATTGAAAATTCAACATTGTCACAAAGTTTAAAAAAATCAATCATAAAATTCTTATTACTATAGAAAGGAAATTAAGATAATGTAGAATTTAAGACCGACTTTAATTTTTTTTGCAGAAAAATTGAAACTCTTGTTATCTATTAATGGAGTGAACTTTGGGGTTTAAATCGTGTTTTGAAGTCACTTTCATAATTAATAACATATGCATGTCCATAATCCATTATTTCTCTGGTGTTTTGTTTCTCTTCGTGAGTTATTCACACATTCTTAATGTAAGTGCTGCCCAAAATTGCCAATATATTGATTCAAATAAACTTTTGCTAATAATGTAAAGGGTAAACATTCAGTACACTAAACTCACTGACTAGATTTTCCCAAATAATGCCTGATTTCCAAATGTAATAAACTCAAATGATGTAACAACAACATTTATAAGATGATGAAATCATGGTTCAACAAAAGGTTCGCGGGCCACAAGTTTGACATTCCTGTTCTACATGTTGGACTTCCATTTGTCACACAAAATTTCACATTATTATATCAGCTGTTGTGTGTTCTTAGACAAACCACTGACTTTATTTGAATCATCCGATAAGACTTTTCAACTTGCTGTTGTTATTTTCCTTTATTCAATTAACATCAGCATCACAACCATGTTTGTTACTCATATTTTAACTTCATTGTAAAATAATATTTTATTACACTCAAGACAATTATACCAAAGTGATATAAAGAGACATACTCCAAAGTATCTGAGTAAAAATATAACATAATAAAAAATATAGACTCTACAAACGTTTAAACTTTGTATTCCACGCTTGAAAATTAGAAAAACAGCCGCTGGCTTGATGATTAAATAATTATTTGTTAGTCAACCTTATCCCTGTATGTTGTGAAAGTTTGCGTCAAAGTTGGTTCATTATAGACGAAAGTAGGACAAAAATAAGCCTTGAAAACACGTTTCTGATGCCCTAGAGTACATATTGTCTACCCCTTCACTTTTTTACTCATACTCTGCATAGAAAACATGATTTGTTTGTTTGTTTGTTTGGATATTTATTTTTTGTGACACTAATTTAGACGTTGACATGTATTAAACATTGAATAAAAACAGATACTAAGACAATCACCAGCCCCGATAGCCAACCGTGGTAGATATAACATAAAACACTAAAAAAAAAGAAAGTCATTTGTCGCCCTGGCGGGCTGATTTTATGTTAGCCATAGTTCATGGGCGGGAAAAGTAAATAAAAACCCGCCCTGTCGCCGGTAATTGGTCGACAGGGACCTAAAAATATATATACATACACATAGAGAAGGAACGACAGGGTAGAAAACATAGAAGGATAGGTGACCGGATGTGGATAGGACATGCAGAATGTGAAGCGGGAGATGATTGTGGTAAGCTGAAGGTGAAATGGGGCACCGGGAGAATTACAGATCGGGTGACAGGAAAACTGGACAGGGGTACTCCGGCCCTCTGGTAGAGTACCGGCAGGGACATCACATATAGCTTTACAAGACAGAACACTCACGAGCACAACATAATTACATACATTCAACATGGAAGAATACCGCTTGATATTACTTGGTTTGAGTCTATAAAATGTTTGAAAGAAGATTGTGAATATGTTTGTGGTAGTTTATATTGGTCTGGATGAATTCGGATTATTGCTATGGACAGAATATTGTAGAAGATATGGTTTGATGCACAGACCGGACCAACACCCACCGGCGGAAGGTGGGGTTGGGAACTGGCACTAAGACACACGCGCACATTGGGAGGGCGGAGCGCCAACCGGGAAAACTCGTGGAGCAACGGAGCCGCGTCCTGATGAAGTCGGCCTCAGGCCGTGGACAGGAGAGATCGCTCCTCAACGCCACAGACTACCTCCCGGGTCATCCGTGTCCGGCGGGGGGGCCCACCACACCGTCTCTGATGCGTCTGTGGACGAGAGCAGGGGGGTCGTAATCGCCGATGCCCCTGACGATCGCGTTAGGACTGGCCCGCGACCGTGAGAAGAAAGTCACTGCCAACCCGCGGATGATCACGTCCAGGGGTTGGAGGCCAGACAAGTCTAGCAGGATTCGGGTGTGGGTGCGGGGAGGGAGTCCGAGCATCAACCTCAAAAATAGGTGATAAACCGCTCGGAGCGGGGAGAAGCGGTAACGGGGGAGGTAAGTCCAGGCAGGCGCGGCGTAGAGTAGGAGGGACATAATACAAGCCTGGAATAGTCTAACTTTATGGGCGTGGTTCAACGGGCTGGCTGGGCGCAGGAGTGGGGCCAGTCCTAGCATGACTCCCCTCGCTCTCCTTGCAAACGCTCTCAGGTTCGAGTCCCAGTTGCAGCGACGGTCCAGTGACACACCCAGGTATTTCACCGTTTGCGACCACTGGACCGCTTCTCCCGCGACGCGGAGGGGCTGCAACGGACCCGGTCTGCGGCGGGTGAACAGTATTGCCAACGTCTTGGTACCGTTCACGGCTAGGGATTTGGTGCCGAGGTAAGCGATTATCCCCCGCAATGCCATGGTGAGCTTGGCCCAGATCACCGCGGCATCGATGGAGGTCGCCAAGATAGCTGTATCGTCGGCATATTGGAAGAGGGAGACTCCCCGTGGGACGGGCACGTCTCGCACGAAGAGGAGGGGGGGGAGGGGTGATAGAGTTTAGCTAAGAAAAATATTAGATATTCGAATCATTATCACTTTAACAGATTTTTATAAAAACTTATTTTTCAACCAACTGTAAATAGTAAAGTTGATCTTGTTATAAAAAGTGAACAATAGTGAATAGTGAAAAAAAAGCAAAATTTTTATTTCATGTTATTAATTTGTTTTATAAATTACATTTGGTTTGAAAAAATTAAAATTGTTCACGTGAGATGGATTTGCAAAACAAACTAATAGTACTGTCAGTGTTGCAATGTATATTTGTTTTTTTGTTTTTGATGTAATTGTTGTGTGTATAGTGTGGCAACATTGAACCATAGTTTTTTCTCTCGACGTACACTACCATTGTTGTTAGTTATTTGCGCCGATAATAATTGCTGTATAATTTCCTCCAAATAAATGTCTACGTCTGAACAATTAGTGTTGACTTTCACTGCAAGCAAGTCCTGTCTACTTACCATAAACACAAAATAAATAAATAAAGTAATAGTAATAATAATGCTACACAAATCAAATACCTACTGAGCCATCGAGACCGTTATGTTAAACAGACATTGTGTTGTCAGATTTTTCTAGAATGCAGCACCTATACAGAAAACACCTGTTACAGATATTTTAACCCATACTTAACAGATCTTTCGTGTTAACTTAATCTATGACGCCTTAGGCTGACGTGATTTGCCACCCTCCTAGGAGAGCAATGATGATTAGAATTTCTAAAGTGGATGATATCTAAAACTTGGGTAGGGAACGTTTATGGTTTCTTTTGAGAAAATATTTTTCTACAATAAAATATAACCTTGCAGTATTATTTTTTCCACAGGACACAAAAAAAAAGCGTCACCCATTAAAATATTTTGATTGGTTGGCTAAATAAGGCTAAAATTCTTTCTGTAGCATAAAAATCTCTTCCTTTTCTTTAGTAAGTATAATTTTTAGTTTAAAAAAGGTTTTTTAATTGTAATTAATAGTTATAGAACTATCTTACTGATATAAGAAGTTTAATAACAGGAAAATAACGTTTTACATTTGTATTGCTAAGTACTATAAATAAATACAAAAATATTTACATAATATTGTTAGCCCTGCGTTTTTCGCGGCCTTTTATTTGAGTTTCCTTTGTCTCTGTTGTACTCGTCCGGTACTAAACTAAATTATTTTGCAGAATGACTTTCAACAAGATATTTTCATCTAAGTTTATACATTTTAAAACCCAATATGCCTATTTAGGTATTTATTACCTAAAACAAAATTGAGTGTTATTTGGAAACCTTACAAATATTTCTGTTCTTATTTATAAAACTATTCTCTATGATCAGCTGATGATTTTTTGGGGGAAGTTTGGAGGGGAGGTTTAATAAATAAATGAATATAATAAACTAATTACATTCATCTACTAATTTTATAACACCACTATATAATGCACAAAGGGAACAAAACACTATCAAAAATTGAAATCGGTGCCATGAAAACATTACTTTCATAAGTGGCCATTCAGGACGCTCTATAAGATATAAGTAGGCTTACCATACGTCCGGATTTCGTCCGGACAGTCCGGATTTGGAACACGTGTCCGGTTTGGCGTCCGGATCTGAGAAATGTCCGGATTTTACTAATATGAACCGAAAACATGGCCAAATTGGGGAATTTTACTACGCGCCTCTCAGTTTATATTGTTTATCACTTGTCAATTTGTTTAAAAATAACTCATTTGCTGTGCTGTGTGGAAACAAGTATTTGAAGCATTTTCTAGAAGCAATGTCTCCTTTGTGAATATTTTCAAAATAGTAGAATTCGCCATGTGTCTGCCTGGTACTTCGGCACCAGCTGAGCGTATTTTTTCAATGATGGGGTCTGTTTGGACGGCTGAAAGAGGAAGATTATCTCTGTAAGTCGTAAGAGATCTTCTTTATATTAAAGCAAATTCTGTTATGACATGCTCAGAATTCCACGACCACATCAAAAATGACAGTCTTTTCTGAGGAAGGTCAGTTCATCTGAAAAGTATGAATCAAGGAAAATTGAAGAACCTGTCCCTGGACCCAGCACATTGTAATCAAAAGTTGGAGCATGAATAAAGTACTTGAAAAGTTCAGAATATAATATGAACACTTATGTTATCTACTGTATGTAAATATTTCATGGAATTTAAGTGATAGTGTATTAAAAATGCTTAATTATTATAAATTTGTAATTTATTAATCCCATAATACTTATTTTGTAATTTAAAAAAC
Source organism: Timema cristinae (assembly GCA_039000515.1). Classification (NCBI taxonomy): domain Eukaryota; kingdom Metazoa; phylum Arthropoda; class Insecta; order Phasmatodea; family Timematidae; genus Timema; species Timema cristinae. The sequence goes on along the minus strand of JBCFYV010007179.1, from coordinate 84,038 downwards.
TTATAAATCAAGCTAAGTTTGATAACATTTTTCACGTATCAGGATAGCTAAAAACGCAGATTTCAGTGCCTAATTTTAAAAAAAATGGAGGCCCGGACTACCCCTCCTCCTCCGTGGGGTATTCCATACCCCACCCCCAGACACCCCAGAAAGACCTTTGTCTGGATCTGGCCTCAATAAATTATGGTAATCCTATCTATAAGGCATTCACGAGCTAAGTTTACCTGGATGACAGCTCGAAATGTTACTAGAAGTAATCCCTGATATATCATTACGCCAACAGCTGACATCTATCACTTTGGATCACTGTAATGAAAACAAATGGTAATATATTAATGTGATAGTTAACCACAGTAATTTAGGCTAATATTATTTATATATTTATTTGAGGTCGGACACAAAAGTTTATTTATAGTTTTATTCCCCTTAAAAAAATATTAACACCACTTTCACAAAAACTTCTAACGAACATAGCTTTAAAATGGCGGCTGACGAATCTAAACCATAGGATTGAACATAACGGTAAACAAGTTTTTTACAATGATGCAGACACGCAGTTGATGAAAATATTTTATTCAGTTAAATATTTCAAAATACGATAAAATAATCATAAAATCATTTATTGTATGTAAAAAAATTACAACAATTTTATCTTTTCCAAGTAAATACGATGCCTGTATTAAAAGATAGTGATGTGTGCACTATGTTTCACAAAATCAGTAACGTTCCAAAACAAAAAAAAGTACTTTTAATTATATTTAAAATATTGTTTCGAGTTGGATAAAAAAGAAATTATTTAAAAAAATGAAATAGAATGAGAAAACTTAAGTTTACGTTATTTTAAATGTAATAGATAACAGATAATTAAAGATCTTTACATTTATAACAAAACTGTGATCTTTTACAAGTGTTGGCAACCCAAAACCTAAACATATGATTTTCGAACTGTCATCCAGGTAAAAACCTATCGTGAACGGAATATAAGTGTACTCTCTTGTCTGAAAAGTCTCAAGCACCCTATGTACTGTAGGGCATCAGAAATGTGTTTTCAAGGCTTATTTTTGTGCTAATTTCGTGGAAAAATTTCTACCTTTCCTACTATTTGACCTACAGAAGAAAGAAACTGTTTAGTTTGTAGAGGTTGAAGTGTGAATCTAGTTTTTTGCTGGTAAGTTAGCAAAGCAAAATTTCGCGTCATAATGTGTCACGCTGTTTGAATACATTCGAATTGTGTGCCCGAAAGCTTGTACAGTGTCTTTGAAATTCAATGGCTATAAAATTTTTTTGGAGGTAGTGTCATGAACTATTTTCAATTAAAATAGGCCAAATTAAAATGCTTGTTAAAAAGCTATCCTTGTGTTATCCCATGGAAATACTGATGTTGAGTGAGGATTCTCACAAACATCAAACTATCTTACTGACACCAGGACCTGTCCCTCAGAGGCATGCAGTCTACCAAAGATGGTCTTGAACATTACAACTATCAGTGCAACACAGTATAATTCATGAACAATTTCATCAAAAAAGGACCTATCATTTCTAGAACCATTCAACACCAATCTAGCCATCTAACCTCAAATGTCCTACTGCTGTACAAATGTAAACTAATACAACAACATACACAATTGCTTTCTCATATTAAAGTCACCCTTATGGCCTATCCGGACAAACTAGTGGATATAAGCAACACACTAGCAACAGCCAACTCATTGTGGAAGAAATTAGCACAAAATAAATTATTAAAGCTCTCCAAACTGTGTGTGTCTAGATTTAAAGAACAAGGGTTTAGCTTACAGCAAGACAAAACAATATTATCTAGGCCTACTCAACAGATCAAAGTCCCTTTAATAGGGGAAAAGCCCAGCCTGGCCTCCATATTGAAAATTCCCACTCCCATAGATACTCCGCCGACTTTCCATCTACATGACACAAAAACTTAAAATAAAGATAAACCACTAGCATCACATGCCGAAACCCATAATCTGGACTTTAATAACTTACACAACCAAGGTGGTCAAATCCCTGAACAAAGCAATATGCAACCCTTCACAACTAAGGATATGGGAATTGCCCCATCAATATATCATCAAATCCAGACAAGCCCCTAACCTCAACTCTAGATAATTCCTCTCCTTCCTACCAGCACACTTATTATTACATTCAATATAACATTATTCATAGTGCTGCTATCTATACAGTGAGGTCATAACTGAAAAAGTCAGCTGTGGACCGTCAACCTTGAAGTTCAACCAAAAGCATCAGTCTACTCTCTTGACCTGATGAAGCTGTCTGTGACAGTGAAACCCCATCCTTAAAAATGTGTTTGTGTGTTTTTTAATGTTATATCAAAACAATTTCTACTCCAGTATCACCTAGGTAAGTGTGCTGGCTATCCCTCCTAATTTAAACCATGATTTAGCCTAGTGCTCTATTCCACATATTACTAGATAAAAAAAAACTTTTTCCCAGATTAAAATGTTGTTACTGATGATAGATGATACTGTATCGATAATTTTTTTTCCGATTCTTTCAATATCACATCCCTGGATGTGGGCATTTCACTAGCCACAGGCTGGAAACATTTCCTGATGATGATTAGAGCAGCTGTTTAAAAATATGCTTGACAAAACTGATATCAAGCTCTTTGACATTTATAAAGTGATTTCTTCTCAACGTTTTAAAATACCCTACAGGAAAATAGTTGTTACACCTGCAACAATTATGGGCGGTTTTTAGTAAATAAAAAACCAAATATTCCACTGTCAAAACCAACATAAAATCTTTATAAAGCTAACTGAATATTTAGCATTATGGAATTGTTTGATACGAAAATGAATTCTCTCCTGCTAAAGTCATTGATGTGAGTCCGGGGCACTGCATGAAATATATTCTGGGGGAAGGGATGGGTGAGACAGTGAATTTCCCAACTCTAGGTATTCTGAAATTTTAAAAAATCCCCAGGTCACCAGGTGACGAGGGGAAACATTGAAAACACCATAGTCCATGAGTGTGAAATACCCTAAGTTAAAAAGGGGCTTTACCCCGAGAAAATGGTAAAATTGGAAGCGATAATTGGGCTTTGAATTGAGGTTTTAGGAAACTTTATATTGTGAATGGTGTGTTTTTCAAGTTACAAATTGTGTTATTTGTTTTGGCATCTATCATAATTACATGTAGGAAAACTAACTGTAAGCCTAGGCTTGTAAAAAATCCAGTCTTTAAAATGAACAACTTAAAACATTACCTAACCTTATTAAGGCTATTAGTGTAGAGTAGGCTAGTAGTAGAAGTGGTGGTGATCGTTGTCATGTTCGTTGTCAACTTGATTAATTAAACTTTCTATACAATCCAAGCCTACTATAGAAAGTATATCCTTTCAATGTGTAATGAATTCAGAAGTTGGGAACCTTTGAAGAGTAGGGATTTACAGTTGCCAAATTTAAAATCTGTCTGTACAAACTTTTGGTAAAGAACTAATGATTGAAAGTACTGTGGTACAGAGTTATTCTAGAATTTCCCAACTTAATATCTCAGCTCTCCACAAAATTCTCAACTTTCAAGTTTTCCCCCAACATTGGAAGGGGGTAACACCTCCCTCATGTGACACCCCTTAAGGGGTGTGTAGTTTATCACCTATGACTTTATGTCTGAGCAATAAACTGTGTGAACTGCGCAGTTTAGAGCGGTTTTCACACAAATTAAAAGTATGTGCATTGGGAACGTCTTTTGCAACAATAACCTGCACAGTTTACACAGTTTATCATACATTTTGCTCATTTTCTGTCCGGTTGTTGAACACTCACCATGTCTATTGTCTCAAAAAAAGATGTGCTTTTAGTGTTTATCGACGGTTACCAGTCCCCTCCTGAGCTTTGGGATACCGCCTCCGTAGCTTATTCTAACCGCATTAAAAAAGCGGCAGCCTACGAGGTTTTAATTGAAAAGCTGAAACCTCTCGAGCCCAATGTGACACGTGATAGTGTAGTGAAGAAAATTATGATGTGTATGTTTCGATTCTGTGGTATTTTGGGGAACTGATGTTTTTGGTAGACCAGGAAACTCGTGATGCCAGTGAGTCAACCTATGAACTGGGCAATGACAACAATGAAAATTCAGTAAGTAAATGTGCAATAATTATTTATGATTATTATTATATATTATTATATTATATTACTACTTTAACACTAGTATTTTTGTTTATCTCAAAACAAATTCGTGAATATTCATATTCAATATTCAAACGCCATTTTCTTTACACCACCAGGCTTTCCCTTCATCGTTAAAGTAACTACAGAAAGTGTCACAAATTTCTTTGGCTGATCTAGAGTAAGACAAACTGTTGCCGTTTCTCATACCAACTAGACGTTCACTATTTGGGGATGTTTTATACTCCATGTTGAGCGAATTTTGATAACAACTGGATATAACTACTGAAATGTCTTCTTAAAAAATTGTGCAAATAACAACACATTAGAACTATGGCATTGACCTTAGTTGGCGATAGATTGACGGGTTTTTGCAATATTGTAAATCTGGAAACAAAAATTCAAAAAAATGTTCAACTCTTCATACAGTTGATCACACCATCATTATGTTGACAATATGAATAACTCCTCTGAGAGTGTTTCATACAGTTGAGCCCACCATCATATTGTTGACAATATGAATAACTCCTTTGAGTGTGTGTCATACAGTTGATCACACCATCATATTGTTTACAATATGAATAACTCCTCTGAGAATGTGTCATACAGTTGATCACACCATCATATTGTTTACAATATGAATAACTCCTCTGAGAATGTGTCATACAGTTGATCACACCATAATATTGTTGACAATATGAATAACTCCTCTGAGAGTGTGTCATACATTTGATCACACCATAATATTGTTTACAATATGAATAACTTCTCTGAGAATGTGTCATACAGTTGATCCCACCATCATATTGTTGACAATATGAATAACTCCTTTGAGAGTGTGTCATACAGTTGATCACACCATCATATTGTTTACAATATGAATAACTCCTCTGAGAGTGTGTTATACATTTGATCACACCATAATATTGTTGACAATATGAATAACTCCTCTGAGAATGTGTCATACAGTTGATCACACCATAATATTGTTTACAATATGAATAACTTCTCTGAGAGTGTGTCATACATTTGATCACACCATAATATTGTTGACAATATGAATAACTCCTCTGAGAATGTGTCATACAGTTGATCACACCATCATATTGTTTACAATATGAATAACTCCTCTGAGAGTGTGTCATACATTTGATCACACCATAATATTGTTTACAATATGAATAACTCTCTGAGAATGTGTCATACAGTTGATCCCACCATCATATTGTTTACAATATGAATAACTCCTCTGAGATGTGTCATACAGTTGATCACACCATAATATTGTTGACAATATGAATAACTCCTCTGAGAGTGTGTATACATTTGATCACACCATAATATTGTTGACAATATGAATAACTCCTCTGAGAATGTGTCATACAGTTGATCACACCATAATATTGTTGACAATATGAATAACTCCTCTGAGAATGTGTCATACAGTTGATCCACCATCATATTGTTTACAATATGAATAACTCCTCTGAGAATGTGTCATACAGTTGATCCCACCATCATATTGTTGACAATATGAATAACTCCTTGAAGTGTGTCATACAGTTGATCACACATGCAAAATTGGTTTACAATATGAATAACTCCTCTGAGAGTGTGTCATACATTTGATCACACCATAATATTGTTGACAATATGAATAACTCCTCTGAGAATGTGTCATACAGTTGATCACACCATCATATTGTTTACAATATGAATAACTCCTTTGAGAGTGTGTCATACAGTTGATCACACCATCATATTGTTTACAATATGAATAACTCCTCTGAGAGTGTGTCATACATTTGATCACACCATAATATTGTTGACAATATGAATAACTCCTCTGAGAATGTGTCTTACAGTTGATCCCACCATAATATTGTTTACAATATGAATAACTCCTTTGAGAGTGTGTCATACAGTTGATCACACATCATATTGTTTACAATATGAATAACTCCTCTGAGAATGTGTCATACAGTTGATCACACCATAATATTGTTTACAATATGAATAACTCCTCTGAGAGTGTCTCTTAGTTTTTGATTCTGGAAATAATTTATGGTATTAAATGTAATAGTTGCTAAGACACTTAAATTCTTTTGATTTACTATACATTCTTGCAATTGGTATGTTACAAGAATATTGCTATAGTAATATGATTACTTAGAATAATATTTGTATTTATCTATCGTTTAACTAGAAGAGGTGTAACTGTTAGTCCGTTTTAGCTTTATCAAAGCTTTTGATTTTATAAATAATTTATTTTAGTGATTGTTATGGTGGTTTAAATTTGTAAATACTTTTGATTAACATTTTGTACAAATTGTTATGTAACAATAATATTGTTGTATAATTACTTAATATCAAGTGTAACTGTTGGTCAGTTCTGGCTGTGCCATAATTTTTTGATTTTATAAAAAATTATTCAAATGAGTATTACAGTTGTTTAAACTAGTATTATTTTTTTTAATTTACATTCATGTAATCTTTAAGTAACTACAATAATTTTGTATAAATATAATTGCTTAAAGTGTTTATATTTTACTTGATGAAGTGTTATCCTAACCTTATAACTATATATTTCACCAAGTACTTAGGCCTATTTGTTTTAGAATCCTTAAAATCTCTTTGAAAGGTTTAAAAATATATTACTCAAGATTCATTAGTACTTGATCTAATTGTTATGGTTTTGTAAACATAATTTAATTTTGGTTTAAGCTATGCAAGATTGGAGACTAATACATAAAATATTGGCAACATGCAAAGAAGGCACCTTTGGGAAAAACTCAAAATGCTCCTCAGGTAGTTAAGAGACACCTAACCCCTTCGAGATGCTTTAGGTTGAGTTTAAACAGCTTTTTTGCATGTTGAGCATCTTTGTGATAGGCTTTCACCTCATTTGGAAGACCATCGGGTAACGGTTTATTGCTTTTTAACTAATTTACCATTTTAAGAACCAAGATGATGACCAGGAATTAACAAATGCCATAGCAACACGCTCACCAAAAGCCTTATTTAATAAACAGCCAGCAACAAGTAATGTCCCAAATCAACAATTACCGGTACTTCACAACTTAGAGAACCAAGAAACAACCGACTTAAGATTCGGATGGACACCTACTATAGAAAAAGATGACATTTCAAAAGTGAGAACCAAAAGTATAGATAAATATTATTTTTTTGTAGAAGAGGTGAGATGAAATTTTCTATTTCTTTTGATGTATATAACATTTTTTAGGTAGCTTACAAAAGTGTTTTATAGTTCTCTTTATGCTCATTATTTTTATCAGGCTTGTAGATAAATACTAACCCAATGGAATCAGATTCACTTATCAACTGCCTTTCAGCCTGGCGTGTTCATATTATATTTTGTAACAACTGGCGTCTCCACACCATGGTGCTTAGGTCGGGCCTAAAGGCGTTGGCACAATGACACATGTGCCGCATGTAGCGCTAAAATTGCATAGCTTCCAACAGTTAAAACCTACAGATTTTACACATTGATCCTACCATGCCTGCAGTGATGCAAGACCAGCTCATTTTTTCGCTGTGAGACCCTCAAAAACACCTGTGTTTAGATTTTCACAAACTTACTTTGTTGCCTTAATAGTGTTTTGTTTTAAGCTATATGCTTAGTCCTACATTAAGGCTTAATATATAGCATTTTCTGTTAACCTAGCTATATTTAGTTTTATCTAAAACTAGGGTGTCAATAATTCCAAAAAATCAAATTCAAATATCTATTTTTGTATAACTTAATTACTTTCTGGTTATGTGTTTATATTTGGGCTAGTAAGAGAACGGCCTTTCACCCACGGAGCTACTCAACTATTATAGGACTGGTTAGTGATTGGAGTCACAAAATGGTGAGTAACAGGTTGCTACTCTCTCTATGTTTCATACAGGGTGCTTACCAAAACTAGTGGAATTTCAATCAGTTTTGTACTATCTAGATGCAAGCATGTTCTACAGATTTCTAGAATAGTTGATATTTATTAAATTAATGTCCAGGAAATTGAGTGCCCACGAGGATTGGTTATACATAACCAAAGAAAAATGTTGGATTCATCCACACAATGTAAAGATTATATAATGCACATTAAAATGATTAATAATAAACTATTTCTCACAGCAAAGGGACTGCAACAAATTGGTGCAAAATGTATAGCATTGCACAGAATGTCGAAAGAAAGCTACCTTGAATATTACATTATAGGTTCAATAATGGTTCATGATTATTGAGTTTGTAACTGAGTTAGCCCCAACTAACAAGTTGAAGTTCCAGTGACTAATCATGAGTATGTCCTGAACCTATTAGCAAACAATAGCCTCATGAGCAGACCATCATTGAAATACATTATGCTTACGCTACTGGTTGGTAATATAACTTTTACTCGCATCACATTTGATTCTTATTTAGGTAGCTCTGTGGGCAAAAGGTCTTTATTAAAAAATATTTTCTCAACTCTATCACATTTTGAACATTTAAAATATAACTATATATCCCTTTCTTGGTGCTTATTTTGTAATTAGCCAATTAATCACTTTAAATCCACTAAACACTTTAAGCTGCCATCACACTCCATTGCTATTATATGAATTGGGAGTCAGCATTAACATCATCAACTTCTTTCCAGCCTTTAGCCGGGTCAGTTTAGTAAAATGACTCCATCTTTCTATGTCCTTGCACTATTCTTCCTCCATTACTCTTGTTACACAGAATTATCATTTAATAATCAATCTTCAAAATGTGAGGCACAGTCCCAAATAACTTGAATTAGAGGTAGAATGAAATTAATTTCTTAAATTGACTTTAGATTATTGAGAAACTACTGGATGAACCATCAATGACTTAGATTATAATATTTAATAAATAACTATCATAATATTGTAGAAAAATATAGCACAAATAAAAGTGAAAACTCAAACTTAAATTTACACACACTTCACTATGTTGATGATTTTATTGCATCGTCCTAAACAAGTAGTAGTAGTAGTAGTAGTGTTTTTTTATTGTATCAGGATAATTTACTCACTAAACAAGGTACAACTATTTAAGGTAGTGCCTCACCTTAAACAGCATGTCCAGTGACTTGGGAAACATTGAAAAATCTGGAAATTGGTTTGGTCAGGGAAAAGTCAGAAAATATCAAATTTCTAGAATGTTTACATATTCGCTAAATAAAATATGCAACTTTTATTCACTACATTTATTCATAATAGTCAAAATAACATATTTCTTCCAGCAATACTCACCGTGAATATATTTTCCAGGTGTGCATACAAATCTAAATTCTCAAAGTCACCATGTGATTTTCAAATTGTCTTTTCACCCCTCTACCACATGTCTTTAGACAAAGTTGAGTCATGGCTATGTGCATGCGCGAGAATTTGATTTCGTCATAGCAAGAAGAAACTAAAATATTATTATTATTATTATTATTATTATTATTATTATTATTATTATTATTATTAGCACCGCGTCTTACTACCCGTTTGGGTTATACGCACTTACGCTAATGTGTAATGGTAGGGTGATTGTGAGATGAAATGAAGGACCTACAGTTTAACGTGGAATCCGAACCACGGTGGAGGCCTGGCATTCCCCACATTCACAATATGTCTTGTCAGAGGTGAAGGAAGGGTTTGGTAATCGGATAAATCTGTGCCGGGACCGAGGATTGAACCCTGGCCGCCAGCATAGAAGTCTGACACCTTACCCCTAGACCACCAGGTCACCACAAAAACTAAAATAGAATGTATCTCACAAAAGTTTTAAATTGTACTTGTGTAAGGTGAACTATTAATATCTCATAATGAATTCACAGAACCCTTACTTAGACCGCACCACCCAATAACCCATCGCTTTAGGCTGAAATATTTTAACGCCTACATGGAGTGACTCAATTTCATATTATGTATGTGTCTAATGATATTATTACATTAAGTTGCAATCTTAGTAAAATAATGTTTAGTACATAGTGACTGGGAAATTGGTTCTGAAAAATTTGGAAAAGTTAGGGAATTTTAAAATTTAGTTTGGCTGGGCACCCTGTAATAAATGTCATATATATATATATATATATATATATATATATATATATATATATATATATATAATAGTATAAAAATTTAATTAATATATTACTAAGGTTATTCTTACATTATACTGTAACTTACTGATTTCCTTTACGGATACAAACTTCCATAACGCGTGACCAAACCCATACCATTCTAAAACCCAGACTTAACTGACCCACGCTCAATCAACACTGCTCCTCTGGCACTTCATGTCCGTACCATCTACCAGGACACGACTATAATAATCACAGGTGTAATGTAAGTGGTACACACTAACTCCCCCCCCCCCTTAAAATATATCTATATCTATAAAAGTTTACAAAACATACTTAAATCAACGTAAATATGCCAAATAAACAAAATTACACATATCGGGTAGATAAATACAATAAATATTTCAGGTGACCACCGAAACACACATATTATAACTATGAATACAAATCATGTTGACTTGCAGACTAAAGCCTAAAATTAAAAATTGTTATGCATCTTCCACACCACCTGGTCTCCTACTTTGTATGAGACTGGTTCCCTGCCCTTGTTGTATTGAGCCCAGCTCTGCATTGATGTTTGAATGGGCGTTTCTTCCCAGTCCTCTGCTACTGGAGATTAATTGGTTCTATAGGATTGTACCCAAATAACAGTAAATGGAGTTCTTCCATGACTCACGTGTTTGGTTGTGTTAAAGGCGGGATGCAGCCAAGTCAGGTTCGCATCCCATTTCCTGTGATTCACATGATGTGTCATTCTAGTGTTGGACTTTACTGCCGAGGATGTGGAGATCCAAGTTTGAATCTTGTTTGTGTGAAGTGAGAGGGGTTTTTATTAAATGGTTTTCCACTGCCCCTTCACGCAAATGTAGGTTCACTTCCTTTCAAACACATCCTTAACCCATTATTGTACTTAGTACTTAAGCGTATAATCAAAACTGGTAGTAAGACACAGTGCTAAAAAATACAAGTAAAAAAAGAATATTAACTCGTTTCATTGAATGCATAGTTTAAGGAGTCTATGTCACAATAAACTATATACCGACAAAGACAGGGAGATTGGGAATGTCGAATGTATTTAAGGTGGTTTTCCAGTTTTATTCCATGAAAGTGCGAGTACATTTCCTAGACATTCCACCACCCTCATTCCTAAGAACATTAATGTAATTAGTACATATGTGGTACAGTAAAAAAAATAAGCTTGGTGCCATTTTACGAATGGATCCTGAATTGCTTGATTCGGCCCTGGTCAATGAACATTAATGTACTTAGAGCCACAGATTAATGTTGTTAAAATATTTCAATAGCCTATTCAATGGTCATGTGCTCAAAGGCATTAATCTCATCTACGAATTGACAACTATTTTATGGTTTTAAACACTCTGCTGTACCGTAGCTTCAAACACTCTTCCTCATTCCTTCTTGAAATATGAAGATGATTGAAATTATAAATAATTAAAATTACCTTGTTCGAAATTACTGGAATTAATTTCCAAATTTAATGAATTGAAACAATGTCAAAATAATTACCTAGGCCCTGTGGGTTCCGATAGTGCAACAACAGAAACCTAAAATTGTAACATTGGAGAAAGAAATCGACAAAAACAATACCAGTACAAAATTATGCTAGTGGGAAAATACATAGAACCTAATGATAATTATTGTAAGTATAACATTCTGTCACTAAAATGATGGTACAAATGCTTTGTTTGTAGGATTGCATTGTAGTGTAAATAATAATTATATTTTAACAGGCACTAGGACAAGCAGAAAGCAGTCACCAGGAAAGAGTTGACTGCCCAAAAGAGGAACACTTTGGGTACTGGTCCATACAACCTAAGAAATGATGGTTATAATAAACTGGAAGCTAATGTTTTAGAATGTTTGCCCATTAAGGGCGGAAAGGGGGTGAGAGGGTTAATTTTAACATTTTACTTGCCACCCCTACTATCATGGTTGTATGTTTATAGATGCTCCTGTATCACAAGGGGTTGTATCCACTACTCCTCAACCACGTGGGTTTGTTGAAAGGAGGCGTGCCTCCAATAGTTCCCTCGTGGCCGAGAGGAGGTCAGAGTTTGGCTGCAGAGGGCGACCAGAAAGTCTGAAGATGGCGCATCACAAGCGCCTCTTCTAGCTGAAGAAAGAAAAGAAACTGGAACGCCAGGACTTGGAATAGAAAATGGCACTCCAGCATCAGCAAGCCCTGAATGCTCTGCAAATGGAGAAATCTGAGCAGGAGTTGGAAATGGTCCGCTGGGACTTAAGTCACCGAAAGAGGAAAAGAAGTAGTCCTTCTATTAACACAAACACAGCATTGAATTCATTGCATATTTTTGTTCAAGTGTCTTTTTTTATGGAGTGTGATGGATGGCATTAGTTTTTTTTATTCTCCACAATAAAGCTGTATTTCAACAAAATGTTAAATAAAACACTTATAATAAAATTTAAATATAAATAATTTATTAATTAGCCTACAGCAACATTTTCTTTCCAACACAAAAAGCTTTATTTGTCATCTTAAATTGTTAGACAAACAATACTTTCTCATCTTAAGCGAAAGTATTGTGTGTGTGTCTGTGTCTGTCTGTGTGTGTCTGTGTGTCTGTGTGTGTCTGTGTGTGTGTCTGTCTGTGTGTGTCTGTGTGTGTGTGAGTGAGTGAGTGTGTGTGTGGTGCTAAATTAAAAGAATAAAATTCACAAGTTTCAGGGGTCATATGGTAGACTGGCATGCCATTTGTGGGAGATTGAGATTCAAATATTGTTTAGGTTTACTGAGGGTGGTTTTCTATCATTTCCCACTCTTCCTCCACACAAATGCAGGCACACTTCCTCTAAATGAAACCTTCCTCATACTCAACACTAAAGGTATAGTAGGGCAAGTGTTCTTACCATTTAACTGATAGTATAGGTTAATTGCATTTAGCTAATATAGGAAAGGTATTAAATTTGATAAAATGTAGGAAGAACAATCTAGAGAGAGAAAGAGAGAAAAACATTTTAAAATGTGCTTATTGTTTTAAATGTGTTACTTGTATTTCGAGCTATAAAACTAACATCAAATGATGGTTTGATTACATATGGGACACTTTTCCTTCAATAAAATTGTAAGCCATTAAACATTGAAATACAAATTTTGAGTAATGGCTTTAAATGTGAATAAAAATTATATTCTTACATTTAAAGTTAATAAATATGTTATTCAACACACTAAACACCCATAGGCATAGGCCCAAATTTGGTTTATAGGTGTGCAAAGTCCAAAACTAGAACAAATAATTGTGTAATGTTTTGAGTTATTAATTTTATTGATAAAAACACTTAAGTTCAATAGGGGTAAATATTTAATATCAATTTGAATATAATATTAAATTAGTTGAAACATGACAACCAGATTTGGGAATTGAATTTGAGACCTGTGGACATACTACAACTTAGCTATCTAGGAACTGTCCTGTCTTCAGGATCATTCTCCACGCCTAATGTAAGGCACGAGTCTGTAATGGACGTGTGGAATTGTAGCCTACCGATTGAGTTAACATTAAGAATGTAGTCATCATGACTGAAGATTATTGAACAAATATGCAAACATCAAATAAATATCACACGCAAAGAGGAAATTATGATTAGCATGGTCCTGGTCGATTTCAAATCATGTTAAACTTGTTGAAAAATGATAAATGAACACAGGAATCAAAGATTCTGAGTTTGATTCTTGTGTCCAGGTGTAATTTTTCAAATTATTTACTGTAAGTTGAAATAGGCCACCTTGTCAAAGCCTTGCTAGCTTTTGCTTACAATGTGTGTGATATTTAATTTGGATCAACTTTGAATTTAGAGTTAAAAAAAACTATCAATGTTTAAATCACATAAAAATGTCACCAAAAGAAAGTATAGAGTCTTAGAAACAAACATGATAAAAGGATTTGTTAAGATGGTGTATTCAAGATAGAAAGACAAGCTTTCATTGTCGCATGGTTTAAGGTACCCCTCACGATAGACAAGATTGTTGATGAGTGATAAATGTGAGTTTGATCCTGGGTGTGTATACTGCGTGTTTTACCTACAAGATTTTCCACTCTACCCCTACAAAAATGAAGGTGCACAACCACTAAATTCAACCTTGCTCATTGTAATGCATTTGTGTGGTAATACATACGTGTGTAACCTGAAAATGGCAGTACTATGGGGGTCTAGAAATAAATTAAAATATAGATTCAATAATCAATACATTGTGATCATAATATCCGTATTTGAGAATCCATGCAATATGTAGTATCAACAAGGAACAAGGTGACCTGGTGGTCTAGGGGAAAGGTGTCAGACTTCTATACTGGCGGCCGGGGTTCAATCCTCGGTCCCGGCAAAGATTTATTTGATTACCAAACCCTTCCTTCACCTCTGACAAGACTTCTTGTGAATGTGGGGAATGCCAGGTCTCCGCCGTGGTTCGGATTCCACGTTAAACTGTAGGTCCTTCATTTCATCTCACACTCACCCTTCCATTACACATTAGCGTAAGTGCGTATAACCCGAATGGGTAGTAAGACGCGGTGCTAATAATCAAAACAAGGAACAAATCTTAAAGTACATCTATAATATTTGTTAAATGAATTTTCTACCATATACAGAGATGATCTTTATGAATTTGACCAAGATAAACCTAAAAAATTAGTTTGTAGGCATCTAATAGGTGGTCTTGGTTGACATGAAGAAATAATCCAACCCCTAGAAAAATCTCTGGATATGAATATTAATTTTTCAATTTGAATATTACTATTCAATATTTAAATGAAATGACCAATATTGGAAATGTCAAATGAATAAATAAAATATAATATAGATTTTGTCTTGTTTGTTTTTAATGTTTGATGTGCCTAATTTTCCCCATTTTATCGTCAAATTCTCTTATTATCTCAAGATTTACTCCTCTAATATATTGGGCTTATTGATATATTTTTATGCACTTAAATCACTAATAAAATGTTTCAGTGTCTTATTGTTCATCATATTTTATTCTAATCTGACAACTCTAATTACTATCACAACCAGCTAAGAGTGCACAAATATAAAGTTACTAGAAGCATCATTATTAAGCGACTAATAAAAAAATTACCTATCCTAATGTTTATCTTCACATATCAATCATTAAAATTGTTACGAATGAATGCTTGTCATATAAAATGGCCTTGTTCATGGGGGCCAATAGGAGCAGAACTTTCTTGGATCTCTTGCTAAACCCAAGGAAACTCGTCTTCAGGTAATTCAGTATCGTAGAATCTGGATATGTTGTATAGCACAGTTGTTGCCAAGATAACTCATAATGAATGATTTAGGAACGTTTCCAACGTTTTAGTGAGACAGTGAAAGCGACGTTTACCGACTCCTGAGGTATGTTCAGCAACGTTTTGTGTGCTTTGTTGTACCTCGCCTCAGCCATGGATTGCCTAGAGGTGTGAAAAGGTATGGAAGACATGGGTACCCATTATCTCCTAAGGGCAAAACTTAATACAGCCGTCCTTCCTCAAAATCCCTTCAAAGTTCACTGGTTTTGAAAATAGTAGCATCATGGAAACTGCCACCTCTTCTGCAGCTTACGTCCACAATTTCCATGTTTGCACCAGCAGCCAACTGGAAATAGACAAAAATATATATAATAACTATGGTGTACAACAAAACATACACAAATTGTTAAGTAAATACTTATTTTTTAATAATTCAGCCTTTCAGTTGATTATTTTGAAACTCTTAAGCCTAATACAGTAGGTACCCACCTCACTGACTGCACGGTCTAATGAACTACTATCACAGGACTAAGACTGCCCTTTACAGGGTTTGATTCCAGTCAGGTGCATTGAGGATGGTTTTCTCTAAATGGTTTCCCACTCTTTCTACACAAATATGGGTGCAATTCATCTAACCACTCGCCTACCTCACCCCTTAGCCAGTAGCGAAATTAGGACAAAGACAGTTTGGCCTTTGTTCAATTTTATCTGACTATGAAAGTGTACCATCAAATCTACTTCCTTATTGTGGTTTGGCTGGACATAAAACCATTGAAGTTACTTGGGGCCAGATCGCACTGTATTTATAGACCAGGGCTCTCAAACTTACTGAACGGATGTTTAAGGTGTTCTATTGAACCATCATTTCATCATTCAAATTATTTTATTTTTTTGTCAAAGTGTCTACAAGCTAAATGAACCTGTTACATGGACCCGATCTGGCCTGAGTTTGAGGACCCATGGTCTAGATATATAGGCCTACAAATAATGTTTTTTTAAGCCACGACCGAAATGTCCAAAATGGCCAATAGGTATTTTTTTAAATAAGTACAAGTTAAACATATTATTTGGAATGGCAATAACTTGGTTTATATATCATGCCTTACTTATTTTTGTTTACACATTATTGGGCCAAAACAATAACTATACTTTCCTAAAACAAATACAAACAATATCATCTTCCTTAAAATAATAACTGAATCAAACATTATGCATAGGCTGCAACTGGTAGTTTATTTTTACAATAAAAACAATGTTAACAAGATAAACAAAATATGAGGAATTACCAGCAGAATTAGGGCCTAACTTAATATATTCTAGGTCCTAGGCTGGATCTCTATGATACAGATGGCTATTTTGAGAAAGACTTCCATGTAAGCCTAGGTTATTTAAATAAAATTCCTAACCCTTTTTAAAAAAAAAGCTCTTTCTTGAAAACACTCCTCATTCCTAATACACTGAAGTTATTCGCAATTACATAAACCTAATAGTGAAAGTAGTTGTTTGGTTTTTTACTTGGGCAGTGAATGCATCCTCAAAATTTTACTTCATACTAATGAAAGTCAAGTCACTAAGGCACAATTGTTTTTAGAAATATAGTGGAATCTAAAGTCTGGTACACACGACAACTTCTTGTACAATACGTTGCAGCCTGAAGATAGCGCCATGTGAACATTAAATTATGTACCTATGCAATTTCAGGAAACTTGTCCTATAGCAGCCATTTTCATCGTACAACTTTTGTAATATTATCATTAGCTAACCAGATTTGGCAGATGTAAGCTAAATGAAAATATAGCATATTTATTAGGCATTGGGAATGATAGGCCTCTGTGGTTCGGATCCCACGTTAGACTGTAGGTCCTTTATTTCATCTCACAATAACCCTACCATTAAACATTAGTGTAAGTGCGTACAACCCAAACGGGTAGTAATATTAGGCATTGATTATTAATTTTTTTAAAACTGCCTTCAATTTAGAGTGGCATTTGAGTTATAATAAATATAAAGAATAACTTCAATAAATCTATCATTGATTTATCTAATATTTGTGACTATTCCAAAAAAATCAAAGACATTATCACTAGCTCATTGCACATAGCCTAATATTGATAGCGAAATCAATGTGACCAAGATCTTGTTCAACTTATACTAGAAGAAATTGGTCTGTGTGTACCAACTAGGCTTAAACTACCATGTTAAAACAAACAAAACAATTATGTAGGCTTAGACTAACTTATGTGTGTCATTCTTCAACTTGTGTGATAAGATTTTATGTGTTTACTTTTTTTTTTCATGTCAACCTTAACAGATGTTAAGATGTTGTGCTAAAAACAATATGATTTATTTTTATTATTATTATTATTAATATTATTAATATATTATTATTATTATTATTGTTTACTAGAAAAAGTATCCTCTAGCTCTATTTATGTTACAATTCGTTTCCTTGTTAGAGTACAAATCACAAAGTAGGTCTACTCTGCCTCATAGCCCTAATGTCATCTGTAGCATCATACAAATATTCCATAAATAAACTTACCAGAAGGCTTTTAGTAACCATCATATATTTTACATACCTGTACATTCAAGGAAAACGATCGATCCATGTCTGTTCCGGTAAATTTCAGTTCGTACACCACCAGGATTTGTGTGTGCCAGGGAAACCTCTAATTTCATAAAACCACCACATTGCTTTTTGACACTCAGCTTCTGTTGCAGGCAGCTTTACACAATCTTTTGTCTGTCCAACCAAGTCTCCAGAAACTTGCTGTGAAATAATATAACCTAAACATAAATAAATTAAAATATTTAAGTAATGATCACCTAATATAATAGGCCTACTATAACATAACTTTTAAATTTATATTACTTACAGTCTGTAAATAGTCCACATTATCTCCGCAAGCTAATTGCATGGTGTATGTTAAACAGCAAATAAAAATTGAATCCAAGTTTGTTATCCATTCTTTGTTTACATTGGTTCTCGAATAACCCTGCTCTTGGGTTTTATTGTCAACTATTAAGGATATTTTGTGGATGATCGCAAGAGTGCAGCAAATAAATTGTTTTCAATATAGGCCTAGTTAGAGAAACAAATGATAGGCAGAGTTACAGCAGCTTTGTGTAGAGTATTTAGCAAGGGTATTAGACTGGGATAATCTAAAGTTTCTGGGAATGGCTAATGTCTACAGTAGGCCTACTTATGAATTTAAGACTATTCACCAAAATTTTCACTAGGCCACCGGTATCTTTGAAAAAATGAGGCTACCGGTATTTGGCCACCAAGAGGAAGCACTTGATGGGTGTTAGGGCAGCTAAAAAAAAGATAGTGGGGTTACAAGGCTTGCACCTTAACAAAGCTAGGCACATTTAAACTAGATTTATAGGCCTATAATATATTTTAGCTCTAAATTATTTTCAAAATCTAAATGTTGGGTAGGCTATTAAAACATTTATATTTGACACAAATACACAGCATAAAAGATTTTCATTTAAATTTGTTTAAAAGAGAAGTTTCAAATCTTATTAAAGGCCCAGGCCTACAAGCAACTTTTGATGGCAAGCATAAAATATAAACAAACTTTAAGATCATTATTATTTGATCAGGTTGGGGCAATGGCATGATTATCCTCATTACTTTAGAGGGATATTTTCACTTTTTAAAATTATGTAATATCATTAAATTCATCTATAAAAATTAAATTAAATATTTTGTTATACTAAAGTTTTGATTGACTATATAAACATCAAGATGTGAGACAACAGAAATTATTGATAACTCTTTTTTCTAGCTAAAATGAGGCTTATTATTCCCCAACTCCCTCATTTTAGGACCAACCTTAAGTTTAAAACAAATAATACAAGTAACGCTTTGATTTATATACCTGAATGTTTCCTGTGGCGTAAAATCTCAGTGCCAGCATCAACTTTTGAACCGAGGGTTTCTCTAGCAAATCTTCAACCAGAGGATGCAAAACATTTACCACTTTATCTTTAATGAATCAAAACTCATCTTCACTATAAAATTCTAAAGAATTGTCAATATCAACATAAATAACGTTTAGGAATTAATTTAGTCGCGTTTTCCTCGAATTCAACCAGTCCTTCTATAACATCGTTGATGTAATCTAAATTCTCCAAATCTTCCCACTC
The DNA here is from genome assembly GCA_039000515.1 of Timema cristinae. Lineage (NCBI taxonomy): Eukaryota > Metazoa > Arthropoda > Insecta > Phasmatodea > Timematidae > Timema > Timema cristinae. Next base: position 64,376 of record JBCFYV010007179.1, on the reverse strand, counting down.
CTTCTAAGTTTAAACAATAACGTTGTTGAATACTTGCTTATAATCAACAAAGTAAATATGGCGACTGCACAAGAACAAAGTGCTTGTCGCTAGTCCTTAGAAGTTATCGGCTATTGGCTTGCCAGCCGGGTACTGCGCAAACAAATGCAGGTTTGACCAGTTTAGGTGATCCACAGATATTTTCTCCTATATCCTAATACACATGTTTTGTGGCACTTGGTGCTTTGAAGACTCTGGTGGAGAGGGTGTGGAGTTTGGATCACAACCAAGTACACTTAGGTTTTTTTTTTTTGTATCCTTGAAAACATGGGGGGGTATTTTCCCCTATTCACATCCCTAAGACTGGATGTCTAAAGACTCCCCAATCTTCTCCTACAAATGTGGATACAATTGAAGGGTCCAGGGGAAAAAACATGTTAAGTCACAAAACACAAATTTTACAGTAGAGTAGTTTTTAACATTCAAGCTCACCTAGTGATCAAATAAATAAAGTCACACTCCCCAAATGATTGTTTATTTTTACTAGAGTTTATATACTTGTGTACATATAACTATCAACATTGTAAGTGTTGCTTGAAATTAATAAGGAAAATAAATACAACTAAGATACATGTTATTCTAGTTAAAAACAAGGTAAGTCCACTTCTACAGGCTATAAAATAGTTTAACTAGGCAGTATTAATATTTCAAAGAGTCTCTTCATTGCTTATTGTCAATTATTATGATTTATGATAGTAATTTAAATGGTCACTTCTTAAACATGTGGGAGATTTGAAAAATACAAATCTGCAATGGGTCCACAAAACCTTTTGAGTATTTGTAAATCACGAAATTTTGCTACCGATATTGACAGTAATTCTGAAACAAAAGATGGACCAAAACACAAAAAATCAGATGTGTACACTCTATATTATAATTATGCTAAGATCAATAATATTGTAAATAGGCTAGTGCTTAGTAGCTTACTAATACAACTTAAGAAAATTTGATATTTAAAATACATTAACCTACCTTGATAGGATTGTTCGGGGAGTGTGAACTCATGAGATGCCAGCGCTTGCTCTTTGGCTCTGTCTCGACTGACTGCTCCCAGGCACCGTTAAATGATGGCCTATGCTCAATAAGACATGGGTGTTGTTTGGTAACCATGAGCTCTCTTACTGGTCTAGTAGCAAAACAACACGCCCCATGTTTTTGTCACATTCAAGATATGAATCCCCTCTGATGGGAAAAGTCATCTGCACAGAATCAAGTCTTTTAGTAACATGCACAACATAATGAGCAAATCTGAACAAAGTGTAGTTCTTATTCTGGCCACAACAAGAATCACAAAATATTTGGAGCACTCTAACTTCTTTATTCAAGATTTGAAAAATAAAATGGTGAAGCATTGAGCAGACTTCATCAGAACCTTTTTTTGCCTATTATCTGTGGGTAAGTGTACATAACTGATTGGCTTGTTGATAATACATGAATATTAAATGTATTGACTGTCAGTTGTCTCTTATAGTATACATCATTTGTGCTTATGTAAGGAACTGGCAGGTTCTTCAAAAAGTCCATATTCATTGACTGTCTACTTTTTATTTTAGCATCTTGTTTCCTCTTGTAAAACACTTCAGCTTTCATTTTGTGAACTAAATTCTCTGTGGATTTTTTTTCAGTGTATATTTTCTTAAGTTTAACTTCCTCGATCTTTGCAACCTTTTCTACATTTAGTGCTTTCATTTGAGCAGTATATGCATCACATATACTTCACATATCAGAGCCTGGGTATCCAAACGATATATTCAATTTATTTACAAAAATAGTTATGTAAGATTCATAGGACACTGGTAAACTAGGATATTTCTCAGAGTACAATTGATACATTTTTGTTATGTTCAAATCTTCTGGCAAGTAAGTTTTTGTACTATCGTACAGGCTATAATGGCTTTTTCTACCTTTGAACGAACGGATGTGTGTGTGAACTGCACTAACTATCTGTCCTGGCAATTTCCGAGGGCAATTAGTATGCTTACCTCGTTTGTCTATTGGAGTCTTTCCAGTTTTTTCAGTGAGGTTTGTAAGTATTCAATTATACCTCTTGATATACCATGTATTGCTATAAATCCTTTATGACAAACAGAAACTTCTATGGTACGACAATCACACACGCTCGCACCTTGTAACTGATGGAATAATCTCTCAATTTTGCAACGTTCTCATCATGTCTAGGCCTATGACGTTGAATTGAATTCAAAGTAATCAAACCGCATAGATAGGAATTCTGACTATCATTGCTTGTCAACAAATTAAAACTTGAAATCAAATCTTTTCTTTCATCTTCTGAAGTACTAGAGAAACATTTAAACCGTATGCATTTACAGTTTTCCCCAAGTTCATGGATTTGGAGGTTAAGTTTCTTATTGACATCTGTAATTCTACCATGGCTTCTTTTCTTTTTGGATTCATTATTGGCTAGCTCCATCTCACTTTCTGTTGAATCATACATATCCCTTAAACCTAAAAGGTTTTAACTCTCATGCTACATGCATAATATTATGTATAAATCCTAAACAATAACACTCACTCAGCAACGATAAATTCTTTTCATGAAAATTCCACTGTTTGGATGAATTAATTCCCTTCTTGCAAGTATAAGTGTCACCAATATTATTGTTAATTTCCTTGTTTTGTTTTTTGTAAAATTTGGACGCTCCTTGTTTTTAACCAGTATTTCAATGTTTACAAAATGGACTTAATATATTTGTAGCCTGTATGGGAATATTTCAACAATAAATACTGGCTGTACCAACCAACTTTTTAACCATGGTGTTTTACTGGGTTAAAGTACCTTGGCTTAGCTATAGATAGCACTAATAATCTCAATTTCGATATTTTTGGACCTAACAGGTTCTTCCCCTATACCCTTCCAATTACTCCAAAGATTCTACCTTTATCATCCCTATATCAATTCACTTGCAGAAAGACCTGGAATATCTGTGCTGGATTCTCAGCCAAACACAGCAAGCACTTTTTTTTTTGTCAAGGGGAGGCCTATTTAGTAGTAGGAAAGTAGAAAAAGGACCAATTAACTGTTAACCAATTATAAATGTGATATGTAATATGTAATGTGCATATTAAAAAGAAATGATTAGAAAAGTAAAAGTACTCTGTATATTTATGTATTTTGACTATAAATAACTTGCTTTGTTGGCTTCATGGTCTAGAGGGCTCTCACAGTAGCCTAGACTGCCACTGACTGGGAAATCATGGTTCAATCTCGGTTGGGTGCACTGATGATGTTTTTTCCTAAATGGTTTTCCACTCTATTTCCATACAAATGCAGGTTTATGTCCTCTTCAATTCAACCTTCCTTATGCCTAACCAATTAGTGTAGTTAGTACATAAACATATAACCAGAATGGGTAGTAAGACAGGGTACTTAAAAAGACTATAAATAAAAATTAGCCTTACCCGATTAAAGGTCAAATCCAAAAACCTTATTTTTGGTCATTTGATATGGCTAAAATAATTGATGAACTTAAAAAGTTGAGTTAAACCTTAAAGATAAGCTAAAAATTTAACTAAAAGAGCCAATATGCATTTAAAGAATTTTAAAAAATATTTGTTTGATCTTAACTGCTTAGTGTCAGGATTTTTTTCCGCATAAACACCACTGGTGTTTTTGTTGTTCCCCATTTTGGTCCCTTTTTATTTTTCCTAAAAGTACCCTAATGTCCCTCAAATATACCTGAATATAGGTATGAGCCCTCTTCTTGGCACTCAAAATGGGGTGGTGAAGGCGTGGGGTGACAACCTTGAAGACACGGCCAGTCTATGGATAGTATTGACATTTTATTGACAGGTCTATTTGCGGTCAGGACTGCTGCGGCACTAACAAACCAAGCTGTAGGCCAGCTGGTTATACACTCCTCAACAAAGGAGAAAGTTGGATGCATGCATGCCCGCCTCTCCCTGTGGGAAATTGGGGCAGTGTTGGTTTGTTTGGGGTGGTGTGTGCAAGCTCATATCAACTTAAACTATTTAAGGTTCAGCAAGGAACCAGTTATGACGGGGATTAGCAACTGCTGCATAAACTTCTCCATCAAGGTCAAATCAGACTATTATATGCTTCAGTTGATGCACCGAGCCACTGATCTAATCTGTGTGTTGTTTCATGCAAACATATAATATCTATAAATATGTTTGAGAAAGAAAGTACTACGAAAATTATTCTAATATAAATGCTCAACATTAATATACAACAATTTGATTTGTGTCACCTATGTAATCTTAAAAAATAAAACATTTTTTTATTCCACAGGTAGAGAGAGTTCCCTCGACTACATATCTGATAAAGATTCACCTCCCATGGACAAGCAGATTGTACTAAACTATCTTCTAATGGAGGATCTTCTCCATTATCTTGTACACTTTGTAGTAAAAGATTCACACATAATCGTTATCTATATTGGCATATGAGAACTCACAAGGATCCTGGCATATCCTGTGATATCTGTGGAGTTTATTTAAAGAGGAAAAAATCACTATGGATACATAGACAATCACATTTCAATAAAAAACCTCACAAATGTCCAACATGTTTGAAAGGTTTTTGTAGTACTCAGAATTTAGAGCAACACAAGGAAGTTCATACACAAGAGGGAGTTAGAAAGGAGTACTTGTGTCACTTCTGTGGTAAGCTCACTACAAGACAGGGATTCCATAAACATTTGTCAAGACACTCCGAAACCACTAAACATGTTTGTCGTATATGTGGTAAAAAATGTTTGTCTCAAAGTAGATTAAAAAAGCATTTGAACATACATAATAACAAAATGTTCATCTGTGCTGAGTGTAATAGTAGTTTCAAAAGTAGATATTGTGTAGCTAGCCATATCAAACATATCCACCCAGAAACAATGGGTTTGTCTGATAAAACCATTTGCCCCAAATGTGGAAAAAAATATCAGCAAAGCTATATAGCAGCTCACTTATATTATCACAAAAAAGAACAAAATCATCACTGTGGTGTATGCAGTAAAGGTTTTATGACGCGTGCTCACTTAAATAGCCACTTGGTCGTCCACACAGGAGAGAAAAAATATCAGTGTGATTTGTGTGGTAGTAAATTCAAGAGCACATGGGGTTTAACCAAACACATGAGGTCCAGTATTCACAATATAAATTAACTTAATAAAAATAAATCTTAAAGTTATTATTAGCTAGCTACTCGTAAAATTGAAGTGTGTTTTATGAGTTTTTATTGTCAAATATATGTACCATATTTTAAATAAGATTAAATACACAATGTAAATTATATCAATTTATTTATTTATAAAGGCATTCTTTGTCTAAATAGTAAAAAATATTTTTCCTCACAGTTCATATTTCTTAAATTATAATTTCTGTATTTAGTTACAAATATAATTTACTGTACATTTCTTGCATTAACTTTATGTTATTGTCTACCATTTATCAGTTTTGCTCTGCTATACATCAGTTTATAAAATGTTTATAATCATTGATTAACTATTCAGCTACATACTTTTACCTTTCACTCTCTCTTCCTTGTTTTATTTTCTATTGTTATCAAGAAACTTTCCTTATATATTAAAGAATCCCAAAAATGATATCATTATAAATGGTTTCATGAAGGGAAAAAAACATTCGGCAACGTGTGAATAGATAAATTTACAATAGCTCATTTGTTGAAATGTTGTCATGTTATTCTCAGGGTCCCCCATTTGATCCCCCATGAATAACAAATACACAGGGGGTGGGAAGTCACTATCTGATTTGAAATTACCATAGTTTAGTTTTTATTTACCGACTAGTAAAAATGATATTTACTAATGTTTTAAGATCTCTGAAAAAATCTTCTATTAGCACGACATCTACCGTGAGTCAGTGAGAAAACTGGTGGACAAATTGGTTTTGGGGATTGTGCCCAGATGGCTTCAAGTTTTGAAGTGTGGAAATCTGTCATCCTTGTGCAACGATGGTGTTGAGGTGTTCATGGTCAACATACTACACTTCATCCCAGCACTATTCAAAATTGCCACACAAAATTAATGACTGCTCGATCGGCTGCAGATTCAACCGTGCGGACTGCGGAAAATGTTCCGGCAGTGAGGGAAATGTTCACATGCATCCATGGTAAATAAACACATTAGGACTCTCCAGAAACACTATGTGTACGATATTAAAGAAAGGTCTGAACTTTCTGCCCAGGAAACCTTATTACGTTCAGAAATAATCTGCAGAGAACTGTGACAGGTGCATGGAATACAGAAAAATTAAATTTTTGTGGCACAGTGACTGGATCTGTTTATTAATGTTATTTGGAGCTATGAGGCAGTTTTCCACGTTGATGGTTGGTTTTGGGAATCAATATAACGGTTGCTATTAGGCAAAAAAAAATGTTTAGAAAATGCAAAATCGACCAAAGGTGATGATGGTGTGGTGCGGCACGACCTCGAATTGTGTCAATGGTCCTCAGCTATTGCGAGACCCCATGAACGGTAACCAGTACCTAAACGTCAAGATGTGTGGCTAGTGGTCTCCTAATGGGACAATGCTCACGATGTTATTTTCCAGCAGGACGATGCCTCATCCCATTTTGGTATTATTGTTTTTGACTGGCTGGAAGAACACTTTCCAGTGCGTCGGTTGGGGCAGTAGGGACCACACAAATGATTTGCCAGAAGTCTTTACCTAAAACCCTGTGATTTCTTGCTGTGGGGTTGTGCCAAAGACCAAGTCTATCGAACAAAGTCGCACACTCTGGTAGAATTAGAGGAGCGTATCAATGCTGTGTTGGGAAATGTTCCTCTTGAGTTATCCTTCACAAGACAATTGATTACATACCATAATGCCTTGCTAACAATGCAGACGCATACATGGAATCTAGTATGCAATAAAGATTCTCATGTACTTGTGAACAGAACACTTCTTACTTTGTATAAATCTATCCATTGTTAATAAAATTATAGCTGTTTAAACTCGGATAATGACTTCCTTCCCACTCTGTATATTGCAGTAATAGGTATTGAGTTTGTTCTCAATCAGTGAATAAACTTATGTGTGTTTTTGAGTAATTTATGTTTAGCAACAATAGAATAAATGCATGGAAAAAATACTAATCTTTTAGGTAATTTTATTTATTACAATCATATCCCCCCCCCCAAAAAAAAAGCTTATCCATATTTTGAGGATAAAACAGAATATTTTATGTTGATTTGATTAGTATGAAAGATTTACAGTAGTTGGTATATATTTTGACTGGCGTTCTTGATATTATTTGTATAATTCTCCAGGCCATGACTCAACTGTCGCAAACTATTTATAGTGTTGCGTTTGAACAGGGCATTAATGACAATAACATGACAAAATGGCCTTTCTAAAACACATTTATGTAAAATGTGATATAAGTGTAAAAATATTCTTCAAACAACTTATTACATCAATATATTTTTTTCTTTAATTTGGTTTTTTATTATATATATATATATTATTTATTATTATTATTATATTTAGCACTGCGTCTTACTACTCGTTTGGGTTTTACGCTTTAGATACTAATTACGCTAATGGATTAGGAATTGGGAAGGTTGAATTAGAGTAAGTGAACCCGCATTTGCGTGGAAGGAGAATGGAAAACCATTTAGGAAAAACCAACCCCAGTTCACCCGACCGAGATTCGAACCTCTATCTCCCCATCCTCAGCAGTCGAGCCTAACATGACTAGCGTGTTAGCCAACTACGCCACCGAGGTGGGTTATATATTATTATTCATCACAGGTGGCTTAGGTACTTCTCCATTGTTTGTACACCACCTAATTAACTATTTTAAGTACAAGATCAGATCAAGCGAGGCACTACATTATTAGAAATGAAATTATCAAAATAATTAGGGCCCCCGATCATCTGTTACTCACAGGACTGAAACTTGGTCGAAACACAAAATAGGTGGGATAGCAGGAGGAGCAAAAAAAAAGTAAAAACCTGAAATATTCTGTTTTTCTAAAGCATATTAAAGTGTTTATCTTTTATGCAGTCTACAGTTTAACTAGGGTAACACGAAAAGAAACATTTGATCAGAAAACATATATTTATTGCTGGTGAAACCACAGTAGCTCACAGACAAGACCTGGAGTGGGAGGGTCGGATGTGGAAGGGTATATATAATCTATTCATATTCTAGATCAGAGGTTTCCAACTGGTAGCCCACAAAGTTTCTAGAAAAAGTAATCTATTATAATAAATTTGATGTTTGAGCCAAGAAATTTTTAAACAAGTTCTGCTACACAAATAAAATTATATAGTTCTTTAAGACAGCTCATGGTGGATGTCAGATTTTATACAAGAAAGACAATTAGGTTTTATAAATTTCCATGTAAGTAAAAATGTTAATCAAATCATTGGATTTGGTATTAAATGAAGACTTCCACAAGACAATAACAATGTTAAACAAGGTAATAATTATAACTGTAAAATCCTTTATTTATAATATTGAGATTGATATTCTTCTGATGCTTTTTATTGATGAAAATGGTAAGGTTATCAAATTAATATGGTAAAAGTTGAAATCGATAGTGTCCAACAAACAATTTATGACACAATCTACGCATTATAGTATTTGATATAGTATTGATTTTAATATAATCCCGCAATTGAGGGGGTCGGGGCAAAAAAATAATCCTCACAGATTTATATGGGATATTTTCACTATTTTTTAAACGTCTATAAAATCTGTAGATCTAGCTATAAAAACATAAATATAATATTTGTCGATATTATTACTATTAGCACCGAGTCTTGCTACCTGTTCGGGTTGTACACACTTAAGCTAATGTGTAATGGCAGGATGATTGTGAGATGAAATGGAGGATCTACAGTTTAACGTGAGATCCGAACCGCGGTGGAGGCCTGGCATTCCACACATTCACACATCTTGCCAGAGGTGAAAGCAAGGGTTTGGCAATCAGATAAATCTGTGCCGGGACCGAGGATTGAACCCCGGACCACCAGCACAGAAGTCTGACACCTTACCCCTAAACCGCCAGGTCACCCTTAGTTGGTATTAGCTATCCTTTAGGTCTTGATTGATTATAAAAACAACATTTAATACAAGAGATAAATTACCAGAAATCTGTGCTTGCACATTAATTTTCATCAATGAGGTTGTGAAACACCTATTATCAAAATCAAAATAATACAAAGTAGCCTACTATTATTACAAGAAACTGGTCAACCTTTTTACAACCTTAATTAAAGACATAGTGAATAAATAATACTTTTCATAACCCTAATCCATTGATTATATAAAATTTCAATATCTAAGAAACAATTGTGCCTTTTATCCTTGAAATGTCAAAACAGTTTTGAATATTTAAAACATATTCAGAATTTGCTCAAAGTATTCGCTGTTTAGTCAGAAGATGGTAGATTTATATAAAATGACTGTTATTCTGCTGGGATAAATTTGCATATCCAAAAGATCTTTCTTTTTCTCATTTTTTACCGGAAGTGGTTCATTATAAAGAGAAGGAAGTGACAAGATGGAAATTTGTATTTGGTTTTCATATCTGCTATTCACTCCTCTGCTTTTCTTTTCTATGATAACATAAAGCCATGGTTGAAGTGTGTTATGACTCTGTCGGTATCATAATGAGCCCATATCATCTGATGAGAACTGAATCAACTGGGCTGATGTGATTGTCGGTATCATAATGAGCCCATATCATCTGATGAGAACTGAATCCACTAGTCTGATGTGATTTTAGATTCAGGATCCTTCCTCAATAATTTTTCAATCACATTCAGATTAATGAAGTCCTGGTCCATGTAATACACTAGAAATGAGTTTGATGGTCGTTCGTGACCTACAACTTCAATCCACTGCTTGGGATGGTAAACCACACTTTCTTTCTTCTTCCTTTCGATCAGAGCAAAATCCCTATCACATGGTAGAAAGCTGTGGCTAGAAATTAAGAATTTCTGGTCTATTTCTGTGAAATATCTATTCACAGTCAGGTAGGTAAGTATAGAGAAAAACAACACAAGTTGTTATTTTGGCCGACACATCTGTCTGATATATTTCAGAAGACACGATGATACTTCCACCAATCCCCACTTGGCAACCGAGTCATGCCACATGAACATGTAGACATTATCTGTCGCCATGTTGTGAACAGCTTGATTATAAGTGGAAAGCTGTCTCTGATAGAAGACGAAGGAGTGTTGTCAAGTTGGACAAAACAGCACTTGCTGCATAGCAGTGCAACATAATCTGTATGGTTTTTAGCATGTTGTGTGTCTTCTTGGAGGGATTTATATATAGCTTCTGCTTTCATATGATGTAGTGTGCTTTTATGTATAATTTCATTTTGTTTTTCTTCAGTAGCTGCTGACACAAGCTGCATGTACATCTCATCACAATAAGTACATGCATCTGACCTAGGCACACCAAACCTCGGTTTAAAATCACTGCGGAAAATGTCTCTGTACAAGCTAAGAGAACATTTTACTCCAGGATTGCTTTCAAGCACAGAATGTACATTTTATTCACACTAAGGTCTGAATTAAGGCAAAGGTTTTGGTTTTGGTGTCTGTTACACATACAAAATCGTTTACATCATAATTGTTTGCATACATTCTATGTTGATGTTTATCAGTTACAAGTGTTTTAATCTTGCTGCAAATCAGTTTATCAAACGTAAGATGCAGTGTTTAAAAAAATTAAAATGTTAATCAAATGTATATTAATCATTGGTTGACTATGCCATTACATTCTTCTACATTTCACTTTTTATTTCTTGTTTTATATTATCTTGTGTTTAAAGACGCTTTCCTTATATTAAAATATCCCAATAAAACTCATTAAATGGTTTTTGAAACATACCATACCTTACTAGAATGGGTGACCAAATAATTGTACTATAAAATTAAATCCATTCTTAAATTTTGGTCTTGTCATTAAGGATTCCAGATCAGACTACCAATAAGGAACAAGTATGTAGCCAAGGTAAGCGCCCACCGGGTCGATACCGCAAGGACCGCACATTTTATGGGAGTGTGCCCACTATCCACACTAATGGCACGAGTGGAGACTCATCCACTCTCAAGGCAGAAGGTGAGCTTCTCGTTGCGTGCTCAAGGAAGTGCTATTTGCATTTCGGTTATTGTTGGATTTGTTTCATGTTTATAATTGTGATTTTGTGAGTGATATTTCACCGTATTATTTAAATATGGAAAGCGAGGAAGAATTTGTAGCTATTATTTTCCTTTTAATTGAAAAGGTAAGAAGAAAATGTAGTAAACGATGATTCTGGGTTCACAACATCAACAGGAAAAGACTTGTTTGGCGAATACCACACATTATATCCTGATCTGGTTGAAGATGACGCCAAAAATTCTGGACTGCACTTGATTTTAATTCCCTCGCCCGGACTTTCTGTCAAATGACGGAACGGTGGAGAGTCTGTAGCCAGTGGTACCAACCTAGTGGGCGCATCTTTGTAACAAATGTACGTACGTACACAAAACACAATCCACACACGACGAGTAGTTACTATGCACTAGATTCTAGATGTCAGCTCACTGAGGCAGCAAAACAACTGACTAGTCAACAATGGTGCGTCAACAATGATCAACCAGTCATAAACATGTCGGTGCATGCATGCTCTTGAGCTGCGGGTGGACTAGAGAGGTTCTACTGTAATTTATTTTTGTAGTGGTGGTACATTTTGCACTCTTGTGTTTTTATCTGCATTCTTTCTTTAGTTTGCAGAGTGTTTCTCTAAGAGGTGGACATGTGTCACCCCCACGGCTCACAACTCTTGTTACTTACTACCAGTACATATCACTTATTTTAATAACCCACCTTTCTCTGACATGATTATATGTATGTGAGGTGAACACCAAATAAAGACGTGTGGTTATTCAAGTTCATCATCCCAACCCCAGGTAGGCCTACTTGTGTCACTGTCATCGGATCTTCAGCAGCAGGTAGGATCTCACCATGTCTACTTATGCAACCATTTAAATAACTCCCTCTCAATCAAATTAAAATCAATTTTAATAATAATAATAATAATAATATAAAAACAACTCAATATGGATAACCTTTGGTATGAAGATGAAAGATTTATTGGTTAATAGTGTTACTAACCATTAGATATAATTATTTTTTCACTTTTAAAGTGAATCATTTTTCGGAAAATGTTAAAAATCTTGTAATTACTGAAAATAATATTGTATCAGAATCAGGGAGTCGCGGCCACTCACACCTCATGTGGACAGTGAGCTCTTTATAGCAGTGGTTCCAAACTGGGGTACGCCGTGAGAGATCAAACAAAAACAAATTAAAGTCTTAAAAAGATAGGACCTCATCATATCTTATAACTATATTATGACCAAGTCTATTGTCGAGCCAAAAGTAAAACCAATATAAACAGTGATTGTAGGGGTGGCAACACTGATTCACGCTTATATTTATAGTGCAGCCACGCAGTCTGTATTGTTGTATCCTTGGGCACCATTAAAATGTACCTATCTAATAAATATTTAGCATTAGCTTGGTGGTACTCCAAATTATGGAACATGTTTGGGTAGTACGCTCTTCAAATAGTTTGGGAACTGCTGCTTTACAGGATGTTGGGGTGCTCTATTTATTAAATACAATTTAACAGTCAATGAAAATTATTTAAAAAGTAATAATTAACTATATAAATAAATGATTGTATTCAACACTTAAAAGATTGTATTCAAATAGCCAAAGCTATTATTTATGCTTTTTTTTTAGCGAGGATTACTTAGCTATCCAGGAATCTGCAGGTGGCTGCGTTATCTTATAGCTCGTGGTCTTAATAATATCATACATTTGTAGCCGACGATTTCCGCACGTCCATCATAGACTCTGCCTTAAAATATGAGTGGAGAATGACCTTGGGCGATTACTGGATAGCTCAGCGGTTAGAGAATGTGTACTAAGCTAAAGGTTCCGGGTTTGATTTCTGTGTTCAGGTGTCATTTTTCAATTTTCAGAACTTAAAAGATAGTTAAATAAACACAATATGAATACAAATTTTTCTCCCAGACATACCTAGGGATAGAAACGAGCAAGGAAGCCCTTGGCGACCTCTTAGGGCGGTGCCTCAACTTCAAAGCTTGGGGTGCTCATTTGAAAGTTAGGAGTGGGTCTCAACCTCTCTCAAAACATCCGTGAACCTGTCCCAGACTCAGGTTGGGTTGAAGGATGTCTATGAAGGACACTGAGGGTCTCAGGTTCACAAGGCTGGAATTGTGGTCCGACTCTTACTCTGCTCGAGACTTCAGAAACAGTTGTCCTCCATTCCCCGTGTTCCCTGGCCTACCTCAGCAAGGACGTAGAGGTGAATTAAATAACAAATATGTCGGACACTCTTTCAACCAACTACCATCACTCCACCTATACAACTAATGGGTGCATACAAAGTGATAGACAACCTCATACATTGGAGGGCAAAGTGATAGAAAGCCTCATACATTGGAGGGCAAAGTGATACAGCCAAACGGCTGACACGAGAGAACCAACACAGACAAACTGCAAGATGGTGGGTAAAGAGACAGAATAGTTAATACAAATGTTTTTGTTCCTGTATATACGTAAATCAATGTTATAATATAATAATTACAACAGCGTGTAAAGTCTCTCATCTTATATGGAGTTTAATGCTTTCCTGATTTTTCCTTGCCTTCCTTAAACTTTCCTCACTCTTGGAGGCAACAAGGACCTACCTGGACCATGTTAGGCCTATTGTGTATCTATAGTTTGGTGGACTAATATTTCCCGCCAAGTGCGGTTTGTTTAGCACTGCCAGATTTAGTTAGTCGTGCGCTGAGACTCATTAGAGCCAGAAGTGAGTTAAGGTTCCATGAACTTTCACCAGGAATCAGTCCGGGCTCATATTATTTTGCGTCTTGATGAAAAAGACTAATCCAAACACGACCAATCAAACAAATAAAGTGAAGGTGAGTTGCCTCTACCCATGCCCATTCCACCATCCAGTACATTTGTCCGTGTTTGTAACACTGGTCCTCCAGAGGTTTTTAGTTCTTTATTCATTATGAATTACGCTACAAACATTCTAAATCAATGGGAATATAATTTTTAATAACATGTGGATATTCTATACATCTCGCTGAGCTTTGGATGACATCTTAAGAGAGTTATTTCAAAATGACTTTTCCCCCCATCCTATCAGCTTAACCTCACACTTGCAATATTGATAGCCTTATAAAAGAATACCACCAATTAAATAGTCAAAATTAATTCTGCGAAGCATGCTGCAACATTCTGAAAAAGTGAGCGCTGTGTACATAAGTATGTTTTATCTGCTTAATCATACTAATAGATTAAAGATGAGGAGGGTAGAATTTACAGAAATTATACTAGCATCTATGGAAAGGAAAGTGGAAACCTATTGAGTATAAAACACCCTTAATATCCTACACCAGCCGATATTCAAACACCGATCTATCCAACTCTTGCTAACAACAAACTAGGTTGACGCCGTAGCCTACTTCCCCATTGATTCGGGTATTTGAAGTATATCGTGTCCATTTAAAGTCACAAAATTATGTAAAATATTTAACACACAAATATCTCCACTTAGTTACATAATACAAAAAAAAATCTCCAATTTAAAATTATTTATTGAAAGATAGTAGGCCCAAGTAAACATTACATACCTACTTGTCTAAGATACAGTCTTCCCTATAAACCTATTAAGAGGACTTATCCAAGACATAGATAGTCTTCCATGTATCCCCTCAAGAGGACTTATTCAAGACCTAGATAGTCTTCCATGTAACCCCTCAAGAGGACTTATCCAAGACATAGATAGTCTTCCATGTATCCCCTCAAGAGTACATATCCAAGACATAGTCTTCCATGTAACCCTCTCAAGAGGACTTATTCAAGACCTAGATAGTCTTCCATGTAACCCCTCAAGAGGACTTATCCAAGACATAGATAGTCTTCCATGTAACCCCTCAAGAGGACTTATCCAAGACATAGATAGTCTTCCATGTAACCCCTCAAGAGGACTTATCCAAGACATAGATAGTCTTCCATGTAACCCTCTCAAGACGTCATAGCTATGATTAAATACAATGGCTACCGTTCAATTTTCATAGGGAAAGCCTTATAGGATGACTAAGAAAGTTCCTATGTCTGCGTTTTCATATTCATCTGCAAAACTCATTTATATGCAGCTGTCACTTTAAATAAATAATACCAACACCTGAAGCATTAAATTGTTTGATGTTAACTTTTTCTCACTTTCTCAAGCCAGGGTAACAATACCTTAATGTGCGTTATAGGTTTTACAATCCTTACATATAAGCTAGCAGCTGAACAAGATTTCCCCGACCCAAGGTGTAGTTTTTAAGGCAGTAAAAATTACCCTAATCTCCTTTGAGCTAAGATTGTAGCAGACCTTGTGGCTGCTAATGGGACACTCACAGTCAAGCCATCAACCAGATCAGACTGCTATAAACACTCACGGTCAAGACATCAACCAGATCAGACTGCTATAAACACTCACAGTCAAGTCATCAACCAAATCAGAGTGCTATAAACACTCACGGTCAAGTCATCAACCAAATCAGAGTGCTATAAACACTCACGGTCAAGTCATCAACCAAATCAGAGTGCTATAAACACTCACGGTCAAGTCATCAACCAGATCAGACTGCTATAAACACTCACGGTCAAGTCATCAACCAAATCAGAGTGTTAAATACATGGTCAAACCAGGTTTAATGTGGTATTGGTACTCACAGTCAAAGAGTATGGAGGGGAAATAGTCCCTACAACTCAATTTTCTTCAGCAATAGCCATTCTTTAAACGCTAGCCTCATTCTAAGTGATGAATAAATAAACCCGATTTATTAATTTGGGATCATTTATTTAAATTAAAACCATTATAACCTTTGATAAGGAACGTAAAATTACCTAGCGCCCGAGTACAATATATCTCGCTGATTTGTAAACTAACGCATGAGAATCCAAGGTGATCGGGTCGTGTATTAAATCGGTAAGGATCCGAACCAAGGACGTTTGGACAGATACGATGCGTGCCGTTAGATATCTATAAAATATCATTAATAATTCATAGGCATAGGATTCATAGGCACCAAAAATGTTTAAAATAGGCAGGCAAATAGGCACTAAAAATATAGGATATAGGCACCAAAATAGGCACACAATAATCAATGTAAAATTTATTTTACTACAAGCTACTTACTACATGTAATCTACAAGCAACTCACATTGCTCTGAGTCCCTATATACTTTTCTAGATTTTCACAAGTGAAATTTGTTCTGTGGTCTGATAGAATATTTTTATAGTTTGAAAAGCTTATCTCAACTTCACACGATGTCAAGGGGCAAAATTTTAAACTTGACAATTCTGAAGAGTTTAAACTTATCTCCTGCAATGGCGTGCTTTGTCCTCCCAAGATGTCTGATACTGCTACCATTGTTCTCACCCAGGATTTCGTTGTAGTACTTGTTCAAGTTTTGTTGCGACTGACGAGGCAATAGGTCCAGGGGTTTGCTTCACGCCTTGTATTGTATGCATTATCTTCACTGATTCTATTAAAGGCAGATCCCTGGCTTCCAGTGACACGATAACTCCAGGAAGGTTGCTGAAATAGCTCTTTACATTGGCCAAATCAGACACAACAGTGCTAGAAGATGTAGCGGGGACGCGGCAGTTGGCCTAAAAGGCATTTGGCCTAAAAATGAAACCAAAAGTCATTTGGCCTAAAAGGCGTTTGGCCTAAAAGGCAGTTGGCCTAAAGTCATTTGGCCTAAAATGTAAATTTAAAACCTTCGGTTATCTTCGGAAAGTAAAAGGTACTGTTAGTTGTTTCATCTGAATATAGATAGCACAACTGATGCAAGGTAGTTACAATATTTCTAAAAACATTGACAATATCCTACATACAAATAGATCAGTAGTTCACAAAACACTATATCACCTTTTTTATATATAGATTTCCGATATTGTTTCCTTGTTAATATATCTCACGGTCATAAAGTTAACGAAAAACAATAAGAAAATTCCATTCTCAGCATCGTTTACGCTCGGTAAAATTATATGCGTACATTCAAATTATGGGGACTTTTGACAACTTATTCCGAAAGGCAAAATGAAAGTGGAAACCAATATTCAACCCACCCACTTTAAATTTGTCTGAAGTGACGCCCGATTTTCGTTTAGCGCTACTGAGATATATATGAACATATTTTTTTTATCTATTGTATTAATAATTAATATATAAATAATAGTGACGCATTAAATAAATTTTGACAGTAAATATTACAATGGTCATATATATATAAACTTAAATTATGGTTTTGACTAGATCCTTAACTCTATTATTATTATTATTTATTATTATTATTATTATTATTGTTAGAATTATTATAACTATTATTATATAAAATTAGTACAGTTATTTTTTTTCAAACAGTGTAACTATTTTTATTACGGTGATATTATTAACAACATGGGCTATGTTAACACAATAGGTCCTTTGTTTAAAAACTATATACTAATTTCCCTCATAGTAATTTGCAAAGCATTCTCAGGAATTATTTCAACTTGTGAAAAAAATACAAAAGATTTTATGGAATTGTCGTTGGTCTTTTTTTAAGTCTTCATAAAACGTAAAAATACAAAATGTGGTAGCCTTTACAGGATGATAACTTCCTAGGGCAAGAAAAACGTACGATGTAAGCAAGTGGACCTCCGAAATGCCAATGGCTGCAGCAGAGGCCAGAGGGATAAATCTGACGAGCTTTGGTTGGTAAAATATCTCACCGCTAGGATCGCCTTTGTTCTCCCATTCCAAAAAGTGACACTCTTATAGCCTAGATGCAAACAGACGTGACTCAAGTTAGCCCACCACATTGCCGAAAAAAAATCTTTTTTTTGTCTAATCGTTTGTGCTCTATTTATGCTCATATGTGCCCGAACATGAACATTTGTGCTGTTAAACTGGCCATTTTAGAAAATAGTTAATGTGGTGGGCCAACTTGAGCTCAAGCTAGCCCGCTACATATTGAAAAACACAACATAACCAAATTTATTTAAGTCAATCCATTGTGTTCCATTTGTGCTCATATGTGCCCTTAAATGAACATTTGTGCTTTAAAATTAGAAAATCTAGAGAACATTTAATGTGGCGGGCTAACTTGAACCTTCCCTATATCATAAACTGTAGAAAAATATAGTTCAAACTGGCCAGCCACATTTTTAAATATCAATGTAACAAAATTCTGTATTCACCATTCGTTTGTTCTTAGTTTTTGCTCATATGTGCCCGAAAATTAACGTTAGGTCTGTGAATCTAGGCCTTTTAGATAACATTTAATGAAGGCGATCCAACTAGAGCTCAAGCTAGCCCACCACATTAACTGTTTTCTAGATTTTCTAATTATAGAGCACAAATACTCATTTTTGGGCACATATGAGCTCAAACGAAAAACAAACGAATGGTGAATACAGAATTTTGTTACATTGATATTTAAAAATGTGGCGGGCCTGCTTGAATTCAATTTTTCTACAGGTTATGGTATAAGGAAGACTCAAGTTAGCCCGCCACATTAATTGTTCTTTAGATTTTATAATTTTAAAGCACAAATGTTCATTTTCGGGCACATATGAGCACAAATGGAGCACAATGGATTGACTTTAATAAATTTTGTTATAATGCGTTTTTCAATATGTGGTGGGCTAGCTTGAGCTCAAGTTGGCCCACCACATTAAATATTTTCTAAATTGGCCAGTTTCACAGCACAAATGTTCATGTTTGGGCACATATGAGCACAAATAGAGCACAAACGATTAGACAAAAATTGTTTTTTCAGCAATGTGGCGGGCCAACTTGAGTTACGTGGCAAACAGGCTAAATCTTCTCTTTCTCTCTTCTCCGTCGCACTCTACAAGAGACTTTGAAGGGTGGGATTAGGCAGCAGTCCTTTCCTCACTCCATTCCTAATAATAGCAAACTACCTTGAAGTAAACCATAACAAAAATTCATTGTTCCCCGGCAACTTTCCTTTGGTTCTTTTTCAAACCCACTAACATAATTTGTTTTGAGTTTCACAAGTTGTTGGCGGGTACCTCTGTCTTGCTTCATCCTTTGCTTTATATAGATTAAATAATGTATTGATTTGTATATTTTTGTGTAAAGTTTAGTGATATCTAATTTTTTTAAATATGTATTTCATCTTCATTTTTGAAAGAAAGATTTTTACTATAAAATAATGAATCGAGGACAAAAATGTGCATACCGCGCCTGCTCAATTACACGATGTACTTAAGGTAATTTTTCCTAAATGGTTTCCCGTTTTTCCACGCAAACGAGGGTACTTCTCATAATTCTATCTTCCTCATACCTACCTTCTAATTGCTATTAAATGTGGAAAGCATTGACTGGCGTGAAGATACAATGAAAAAACAACACTACTAGAGCTTACTCTATTTACTTGAAAAACATATTTTAGACAGTGAAAATACATCATATTCAAATATAACAAATGTACATTTTTGTATAATTATAATTACATTTAAACTTTATTTAACATTTTTAAGATAAATACTATACTTACTATGTTGACTTAATAATATAAAATGAGAGACTCCTTTAACACACTGGCTCAAAAAGTATTCATTATTAACTCTCTCTCTCTCTCTCTCTCTCTCTATATATATATATAATATATATATATATATATATATATATATATATATATATATATAATCTAAACCTTTATTAAAGGGTTTTGAAATAAAAGTTTGGTACCCTTTAATTAAATAAAAGCTAATGGATATACTTTTGATTTTTTCATTTGACGAGAAAAAGGGGCATTATAAGTTCATAAAAACCATTTTAATAACTATCATATTTATTAATTAATTATATCTATGATAAAATGACCTCTAACTAAGCGTTTACTTAGAACCACTGGCGCACTCATTGGGGTGGAGTAAACGGGGCACCTTCCCCCATAACCCCTAATAATTTCAATACAAACATTAATTATTTAATTTATAACTAAAACATTAGACACAGAAGATGAGTCGTATACATAGGCTCCTTTTGAAGACTTGGTTTAAGACTTTATATTCAAAACACACACATATTAAAAGTGCCACTTATATTCTCATTTGAAAAAAGCACAACCATAGTAGCTTCCATACATTGTATACAAGAAAATGTATATAACTAGTAGCCACCATTCTGGTAATTAAGTTCGTTTTAGTTTTTAAGTTTCTTAACACAAGATATGGGTTATTACACCGAGGACCTCGCTTATATAGAGACTTCAGAATCACTCGCACCCCACCCAATTTCGGTTAAAATTAATACTAAAGTACTTCGAACTGACAAAGCTACCAGAGCGTGTTATTCAACACATTAACATATATTGACTTAGACCAGGGGTTCTCACATTTTAGACCGAAGGAGCCTTTGTACCAGAAAAAATGAATGGCCGAACTCTCATAAAAATATTTACACTAGTATTATGATCATTCAATAAATACATTTAAATCTCACAAGTCTTTTATAATTTAATACTTGAATGAATATAAAAGAAGAACTACACTACACCCCGACCTCCGCGTCACTCAAAAACAAGTTATATTTTGAGTGCGATGACTTATGAGATCAGGTAGTTTATAGCGTTAATACCAACGTACCAGTTTTTTATTTGTGTACAGAGGTGTAATTTTTTTTATCACGTAATATAGAATTATTTTGATAACACATAAACCGTACTAAACGTTGATTTCAATACACAGTCCGACACTTTATCTCAGTTGGTAGCGTGTTTGTATACTGAGCTAAAGGTCCCGGGTTCGATTCCCGGAATGTCCGAAAAACGTATCATTGGTTGACTGTGCTTTTCCCCTTTCACAATTATGAATTAACTGTCAGGGGGCTGGATGTTGTATTTGTTCTAGATTTAAGTTAGTTTGTCAGACTCTGAGGAAATAATCTACATTCTACGGTGTGTCTGTCACTAGTTTTATATCGAGTGTCACTCATTGAGCGTGAACTGGGAAAGAGGGAAGGGTTGATAGGGTGGGGTATTACCAAATTTTTCTCCCCCCATCGAAATGTGCCTCCCTCCATTTTGTTAAACTTCCCTCTGATATACTTGAATTTGAAGCTGAAAGATGGTTTGCATCAAACTTCAAAAAGATTATATAACAATCTATTATTATTTTTAAATGCTTAAGGAACACCCCAAATAGCTTTTAGTGGCATTCCATTTTCAAATATTTTCCACTGGCTTGGAGTCAAGCACCTAAAAACTCCTTAAAAATAGTGTTTTTACAAACTACCTCGCCCAACACTAATAAAGCTTCGCCGATACTCTTGATAGTCATCACAATAGGTTTTTTTTCATTGTGACTTACTACCCGTTTGAGTTGTACACATACATCAATTTACCCTAATGAACCAGGAATGAGGAATGTTACATTTTAGATTGAATGTACCTACATTTGCGTATATTGAGAGTGGGGTACCATTTTAGGGAAAAATACCCTTGTTACACACGGCTTGGATTTGAATTTCAATCTTAGAGGACAACTTTATTTCCAACTGAGGAGGGGCGGGTGGGGGATATAGGTGGAGGACACACATATTATCTCCAACTTTGAGGGGGGCATATATTATTACCAACTTATATAACACAAATGTAGCTGAATCTAATATTACCCTTTAAATATATAGTTTGACACACTCAGTTGAACATTAATATAAATTCAAGATTTTCACTATACTACAAATTGGTTTATGAATAGGCCTACTTACAAGAGGGTTATTAAATTTATATTGAAAAGTTAACACATAATTTAAGTGAACATTTACGTCACCAAATACCTTAATGCTTTCATTAACTTGCGTACTATATACATTTGTTCATGTACTACAATAAACTATGTTCTTGTAAAAAAACATATTCATGTGTGTCATACAGCCACGTGATTTATTAAATTTAGAAATAATGTTTCCTAAGTATGTTTTAAGATGGCACGGATAACATAAAACTATATCCACCTTGCATGGGGAGATTTTTCTTACAGACTACTGTCCACATTAATGAAGCAAGATCGATTTGTTTAATAAGGTTATAAAATGCATATGTGAAATTTTGCAGTTAAGTAAACTATTTAAACAAATCATTAAATTCACTATAGAAGGGGACTTTTCCATAAAGTAAAACTATTGGGGGTGATATGTTTACACGCCATGAAACCACTTACTATTTGTTTCGTAAATCTAATACAATGCCTAGATTCACGGGTGATATATTTTCCCCTTGGATAACATTTTCGGAGACATCACAAATAAGGGCGATTTTAATTTGCCTTTTTAAGGAAATTACAGCTGTTAGGACTGAAGGTCTCGTTCATATTCATTAGGTGAAAAAATGTTCTGAGCAAATAAAATACGAATCATGACTCCATTTTCCATCTCGTTCAGAAGGGAATACATCTTCATCTGACATCAGAATCTTTAGGGAAGTCATGGTGTATAACACCATATCTCTTAGATTACTTTTATTGCATACGGCAACGATACAACGCTTACCCAGCATTTTCTTAGTATCGATATGACACTTTTCGTAACCCTTCACGCATAAATAATAAGAAAGCTTACAATAAACATACAAACATTTACTATTCACATTGACTTTGGAAGCATACTTGACATAAATAAGAAGTTAGTAACGAGCGCACCCGCCTCGGTGGCGTAGATAGCTAACGCGCTAGTCGTGTTGAGATCTACTGCTGAGGATGGGGAGATCGAGGTTTGAATCTCGATCGGGAAAACTGGGGGGGGGGGGGGGTGTTTCCTCAATGGTTTTCCACTCTCCCTCCATGCAAATTCGGGTTCACTTCCACTAATTCAGCCTTCCCAATTCCTAATCCATTGGCGTAATTAGTAATTAGTCGTATAACCTGAACGGGTAGTGAGACGTGGTGCTGAATAATAATTTAAAAAAAGTGCTGCACTACACAGTCACATGATCTGAACAGAAGCAAGCTTGGCTAGTTCACGAGCAGACGTTACAGCAGCGCTGCGTGTTAGGGTAGAGCTGAATGCTGGCCGGTAAAGTGAACGAGCCTACCCTACAACTCTAGTAGCCTTAGTATAAGGAAGGACCCATCAAGATGACCAAATAAACCTTAAAATTTGAAATTTCTCAGTGAGTTGAGTAATTGCAGGAGGAAGGGGAGCTTGGAGGTCAACATTTTCAAAAACTAATATATTTAATTACTTCTCTGTATTGTAAAGAATTTAAATTTATTAATTAGGTACGGGAAACAATACAAATAGACATTTACATAATAATAAATAATTATTATTATTATTTAATATTGCATTCTGAGAAATAGTGGTGATGGAGTATAATAGAGAAAAAAACTTTTTGAGATTAGGAAAAAAATAAAATTTTGACAGATAAATAAAGATAAATCAAATCCCAGATAGCCAAAATAACATTAGACTATAAATTTCTCAAAGTGGGTTGGGGAATGGGGGTTCAAAATCTACAAAATTAATAGAAACTACTACATCTCAGTGCATTGTCGTTAAAAATTGAATTTTGGCATGCCCGTAAATGCACCACTCTAAATAACTAATAAGTCGGAACATTTTAAAATGTAACTCCATGAAATCAAGGGAGGGGCGAGGGGAGTTATAAAAAAAACCTTTTATCTATAGTTGAAAATCGAAATTTGGCTCGCAGGTAGAAGAACAACTATAGATAAAGAAAGTATTCTTAAAACTATGTGTTTAAATGGGAGTTAGAGAAATTATGATTGGGGAGGAGAAGGGAAAATTTTCAAAAACCAATAGAAACAATTACTAACAGAACAATTTATTTGATAAGCTGAGGTGCTTAGTACTAGAGTGATTCTTTCAAATTAATTCATGTTCAGTTAGTAAATTTAAACTATTTCTTTTGGTGTTCATTTCAACAATGTATCTGCGTAAGCGAGCAAATATTGATGCAAAGACTGCATATATATATATATATATATATATATATATATATATATATATATATAATAATTATAATATATATATTTATAAAATAGATTTTACTTCTTATAGGTAGTAGTTAATTTGTGGCTTCATCAAAATACAAAGTTTTCGCCTCATACGTGTCTGAAATTGTATTTTTGGTAGTTTAGATCAGGGTTTCTCAAACTGCGAGGCGCGAAGGGATTTCAGATGAGGTGTGAACCAATTTCTCACTTCTTTCGACTTGCCTAAATTATGATTGACTAAAAAATTAATATTCTGTTTGGCCTATGAAGCAATAAAATTAATTAATATCTTACAAAACTTTACTATTTTTATAAACTTCTACAAAGCTCTTATCAGAAAATAATTAAATCAATTAAATAATAAATGTCTCATTTTTGTATTTTAACGTAAACAAGTTATTTTATTCTAAGAATAAGAGTCTTAACAATTAATTTTATGTTCATATAAGGCTCAAGAGTATAGAGTTTGAGAAAACCTGGTTTAGATGATTTGCTAAAAATAAGATAATTTACCCAACTTAAATGTGAGCGAAGCCGTGGGCAAACTCGAGTAAGTTAATATGATTATAAAAAAATGAATAATTGATTAATTCATTTAGCAAAATTAATAAACAAATATACTTAGAAAGACTGATAAAATATACTTTGGCACTTAAAAAAATTCAAAATTCAAAATAAAACAAAATTATTAAAATGGTGTAACCACATGTATGTGCTAATTAATAAAAAACGGTACGGGTACAAAACTTTTTATTTCTGGTACAAAACGGTACAAAAATTATTATTATTAGCACCACGTCTTACAACCCGTTCGGGTTATACGCACTTACGCTAATGTGTAATGGTAGGGTGATTGTGAGATGAAATGAAGGACCTATAGTTTAACGTGGAATCCGAACCACGGTGGTGGCCTGGCATTCCCCACATTAACAAGATGGATTGTCAAAAATTAGTACAAAACCTTGGCAATGTAAAAAGTTCAACATACAAATGTGGTACTACAGGTTAATGGACGTGCTGCTATACCTTGGGAAGTAGTAAATTGAGAAAAGACTTATATATTTTGAAACGGTAGTATATACTATTTAACTAAACACTACACACCTCGCCATCTATTAGCATCACTACAAATCTTAACGAATGTTTCCGGAGACAGCAAAACATATTTTAATAAATGGTCTAAAAATTAACTTTACAAAAAGTCGTTTGGCCTAAAAGGCGTTTGGCCTAAAGTCATTTGGCCTAAAGGCATTTGGCCTAAAAGGCATTTGGCCTAAAAGGCATTTGGCCTAAAGGCATTTGGCCTAAAGGCGTTTAGCCTACACTTTAGGCCAAATGCCTTTTAGGCCAAATGACGGGTACCCGATGTAGCAACCTTTGCCTCTCTTATTGACACAGTATACTCTTCATCAAATGTTTTAATTACCTGAAATTATTGAGAATCAATTCATTATTTAAATTCTGAACAAAGTTAACAAGCTATAATAGAATTATAGGAAAAAATATTTAAGTATATAGCTCTGAATAAATAGAAAAATTGTTTTCTTAAAAATATACACGTACCCTTTGAATTTTGTCCATGTGGTCAGCATAGTACACCACCGCTTGTAACCAGGTACTCGAAAGTGTTATAACTGGTTGTGGTGGAAGAGGTGCTTTCGGCAATTTTTCCCTAAATGTTGCTATGCGTGACGGAGCTTTCGGAAATACTTTTTTGACAAATGAAATTGCAGCATTTATATTAGGGAACTGTGCACGAATGTGTTCTGCGACTCTGTGAACGGCGTGTGCTAGGCAGGTAACGTGAATTAGTTTTGGATCGAACACCTTCAAACTTGCCCGAGCTTTTAGCATATATGCTGCGCTATCTGTCAGCAGCACCATTAACTTCTCGTTATTGTTTTCTGATGGCCAAAGCACTCCTGTAACAGAACAATAAAATAAATATTTATTCTCACAGAATTACATAGGATAAAGTTCCGAATTTAAAAACTTATATAAATCAAACTTACGAAGAGAATCGCGAACAAATCTGGCAATTGTCGAGCTGTTAGCGACTTCAAGCACTCTTGAGGCAATCAAGTGCGGAGAACTGGGTCCTGTGGAGTCAAGTTTACCGACCACGATATTTGCGATGTATCTACCGCAACGGTCATTTTGTCTCATCGACACTTGCCCAAAAGTAGGAATCTCCAATATTTTCTTTTATCTTCTCAATGGTTTGGAAAGGAGTAAAAACTCACTTAATATTCAAAACAAATAATTGTGTAAGTAAACGAAAGTGCACAGCTCCAATTAATTTAAAATATCTTTGAAATTAAAATGTAGCAAATAAATAAATAAATAGATTAACAAACAAAAAATTTATGGATAAGTATTGGGGATGTAAGTAATTCTCCCTCAATGTGGATTCATCGGGAATCTGCTTGTGAGGAAACCTTTTAAAATGGGATTGTTTAGCTTCGTCCATGGTATATTCGCGGCTACCATCGCAGCGCACAATTCAGAGTAAAATTGTTCACAATTGTCAGGAAATACAACTTGCGAAATTAACATTTGCCTGACAGTTTTTTCTTTTAAACTTTTGCAGTGCATCGCTGTTTGTTTGTGTTGGTCTAAATGATATTTCTTGTCACATTTTATCTAAAACATGTGAAAAAATTTACATAATTTGTAATTTTACCAACCATAATTTATTACGTCTAATTATTCTTAAATAGCCCTAAAGCCGTTAAAATATATATCAGAAAGTATAAATCTTAAATCCATGAAAGAGTTTAAAAGTAGTTTACTTGTATTTAAAAAACCTATGGATAGCCAATGCTGTTTATTTTAAAGCAAATAATAAATGAATGATAGTTATTTTTCAAATATTGCAAACCTATTTTGAATCCTGTTATTAAATTTAATGATATGGATATTAAACTTACCTCTTTGGTACACGATTGGCAGAAGATGATTTTTCCATCTGTTGTGAAATTAGTATCACCACCTATCCATTGCTTAAATAAAGCGCTTTTGCTTTTTTTTTCCTTGGGCATTTCCACCACAGTTAACACAAGAAGTGTTACAAAAAAAATCAGTAAACAAACCCACCAAGACAGAAGTTGACTCTAAAAGACACAATCACGTACTGATATAATGATGGTTAAACCGAGTGGTAAACTATTCTAAACTCCACGTCAGTCAGCCTAGGGCTGTTGGACCACGTCACACCACCCTCTCCCATCCCTCTATTCACTACCATCCTAATACCCCTTATTATTGGGCGTGATGTTCTAAACATAGTCTGTCAAGGTCAGGCCAAGTCACATGTTCCCCTCCCACTAACCCATTTCAAACCAAAACTTTCATGTCTATAAACTAGGCTCTTTTTCAGCAATATATATCAAAGAAAAAAGGCTGAAATAGGCACAATAAAGTTTCTAATTCATAATTCATAAAATTGGCGCAATTAAGGCTCTTATTCATAAAATAGGCAAAAACCAAGAGAATAGGCAATTCCATGCACTATCAAATTAACATATTGTACTTGTAATAACATGAAACACCTATATATCTCAACTGCCTATGTTTTACGATAAAGGGAAAAAAAGGCAAATAGGCAAAATCCGTTCTCTACTAATAATAATATGTCCCCAATTTTGCCCGCAAATTAAACTGTACTAGAGAGGACTGTTGAAATCTTCAGTGACTTGTGAATAGTGGTAGAAAATGATTACTAAACGCTTCAGAAGTGATGTGCTGTTTAGTGATGACTTAGTTTTTGATGGATACTAATTGAGCACCGCCAGTAATGTAGTCCTAAAGAAAAAGGTACCTGGGTGGTCTCTCTCACAATTTAAAGTAATGTTATAAGATAGGTCTTAGTGGCAAAGTAACGCAAATTTATTAATTCTATGATAACTCTTAGATCAATGCTCAAATTCATTTATAATGTCCTCAGAAACAGCTTCATCAATGACACAACGGGATGCTGTCTCCACCGTTGACTGATCATGCAGCAACCAGGTATGATTGGTGATAGTGGATCCCGTTGTCTTAAATGAGGTTCCATTTATTTGTATGGACATTAATGATGCAACATGGTTACAAACAATGTAATGGAGTATTTATTAAGTTCTTTACACCAAAATTACGTTCACATTCAGCCGAAATACAAAGAATTTATTTTAAGCAGTCTACTAGACGTTTAAGAAGTTCTGTAAGATGTCGTTTTCAACAGCTAACGTCGTCCAAATATTCATTCGATCCTGTTTTTTAGTTTTGTTCTGAAGCGGCTGCAAAGGTTGTTTATGGATTCCTTGCTATAGTACTCAGCCACGAGTCTGAGATTAGTTTTAAACTCTTTTTTTTTTATGGAATATTCTTCTTAACAAACGTCACTGTCTTTCATTCTACAGCTTGGAATGGTTGTGAAACATCGAGTTCTTAAATGGCCCATAATTTTTCTCAATAATTGCAACCGATCCTATTTGATGAGTGGTGTCAAAGATTATCAGTAATCTCCACGCTGTGGGCTTCCCCATTCTAAGCTTTTTTACTCTTCCCCCTTATCTCTAATTTGATTGATTCTGCACCGGAGGTTTATTTTCTTTAAACCCCGGGTACGTAAACAGGAAAAACATTCACGATATAAAACAAGTAAAAGCAAAGATAATGATGGAGATAAACAAATAAGGTTTAATGAGATCATTTTGTCAGCACATACACTAAAAATAAAACAGGCACTATCCAGTTAATGCAATTTCAGGCTAATTATGGATCCTTAAAATTGATTACTCCGGAGCGAGTTATCTAGTGTTCCCACTCAATAGTTCTCAAGGCGGGAAGCGCCAACATTAGTGCAACACGGGCAAACCCCTGGTTATGCTTGGTCTGGGTAGCCTCCCCATTAGAAACACAAATTCCGCATTAGTCAATAAATAATTACACTTACAAGAATACCCTACACAATAAGTGAACCAGTTAACTTGGTTAAATAAACTCGCTGTCTTAATACAGGGGAAGAAGACTGCCCGTGCTAGTGAGGCTAGCTTAATACATTTTAATCAAGTTAGAATAGTTACAAGCTATAGAGTGTTAATTCCTGCTAAACTATAGACGAAAGTCACAATCCAGGGTTCTTGGCCTAAGAACAAAATGACCCAACATATAACCTATTAGTCTTAGCCAGACTCAAGGTGATAAAACCCGAGACGGTCGACTATCAAACTCAGAAGGGGGAGACACGCCCTCTCAAAGGGACGATATCAACATTTGTAACAATAGCTAGCCATGCCTAACTGGTAAAAGACCCACAAGTTGATCACAAAAAGTCAAACTACAATCATAGGGTGAAGTGTCCCAAGTAACCCTAGGAGAGCCGACCAACACCTAATAAGGCACACAGCCAGGCCTGAACAACCTAAACAGCCCCTTTCATGCCTGAAGTCACTGCAGACTACGACATGGTCGTGCAGGCCATGGAGTGGGACACACTACTACCTAAACTGCAGGTCTGAGGGACCCAGCATGTATCAGTGAGATAGAACGTCACCAATGGCTAGCACTGCGAGCTAGAAAGCTTAAGACTAAACTAAATTTACACGAAAAACATAAGCGTTATTAATGCTCTGTTGAACAAGTAAACTATTGTTAAGACCTAACCACGGCTATTACAGCCATTTATTCCTTATCAATACTTGATTATAACGCTGTGCCGGCCTTCTTCCGCTGATCAGGCTAGTCCCTTGGTACCATCATTCCTTCCTCCCTCCAGTCGTAAATATGTATTCATCGAAGATACGGTTCACTTGTTGTGTCCTGGGATAGCAATGAAGTAATAATGTATTGTTCTGCTAGCCATGGTGTCTTATAGCGCCAGAGTCTGGCGAACCATAGGAGAGTAGTGGGGGGGGGGGGGGGGTCGCTGCCAGTAATTCAGTTAGATGAATTAAAAGCTCGGCCCGGTAAAGTGCGGCGTCGCTGCCCGAGAGAATAGCAGCGCACGTCTAATGGAGCTCGTGTGCAGCGAAGTTGTTGTGGTGAGGTATGTAACACACACATGTATAGATATGAGCATATTTTCAGCAATCCATGTACATTTTATTTCCAGACCGTTATTTGTGGCAGTTGATTTGGGTTGTACGGGACTTGGCTAGTTAGCCCACTACAATTCAATAGTTAATTTTGTACGGCGTATCATATTTTACCTTTTAAAGCACCAGGGTGGCTAGTAATCAAGTGTACCACCCTAGCTCGAATACAGCACTGAATAGCACTAGAAGATTGTTGAGAAAACACATCAGCGATAACCCCTTCACTCAACTATTGGTAAAACCACGTTCCTCTTGCTCAAATTACAGCACACTAACCCACGCCTGTCTCTTCCGGTGAACCACGTCATTTTCCGTCCTCCACGTCTTATTATCCTTCACCATATTTACTCTAATTGGCTATTGATGAGACAGGTAATGGCTTGACGCAAGTGTTAACACATGTTTATCTAAGGAGACTGGGAAACTATTGATAGCTTTGCCGGGATTTGAGTCCAAGCCTCCGCGTCCCGATTAAACCCGTTTGCTCACTGGCACAACGGACAACATTAATGGGTGATTATTTTGAAGGTTAAAGGGAAAGTGAAAACTAAATTGTGTGGTGCCTATTTAAAATGAGTTAAATGACCACTCTTATTTGTGTTAACCTATTTTATTGCGCCTTACAGGCAAATCCATTGAGTTTGTTATTCTTTTAACCATAGACAAGCCAATGGTGCCCTATTTGCTATCAAGCATCTCGCTGAGTCAGATAAACTTGTGCTATCACCGTTATCTATCAATAATATGATTGCGATATGTATTTCAATGTTGTCGACTTTGTTCTTTTATCTCATGACACTTTGTCACGGAAAATCTAAAAAAGTCACCTACATCTCTGAAAAACAATCATAACATTTATTTATTATTACTATTGTTTTTATTATTTTGCGCAATTGTTAGATAAAGGGGACCTACATTCCTGAAATAAAACTTGATATTATACTTTCTGACAGTATCCACAGATATTATAAGAGATCATATAAATTTGCTAGTTAATTTGCTCCTGGATCTGTTTTTCAGTAAGCGATGAAAATATATATCTATATTGTATTTCACTAATTGAAATTAATTTGTGGCCAAAACCAATCAAGGACTTTCGAATTAACTTGTTATCCTTATTTTTAGAAAGTATCAAAAATAAATTAATGTTGCTACAAAAGGAAGCGTAAATGTTAGACTTCACGTTCACATTTTTACTCCTAAATAAATAAATACACCCCAATATCATTCGGATAGATGAATTAGCTTTTTTTTTTATACCTGATGGCCTGATGGGTTACATTGGAACGTAAGCTAGTAGGTTATCATAAGCGATTAGAAGACATAGTGCTGCTAGTACTATAAAAGCAAAACCCAACCTTTGCAAGATAGAAATACTGATATTGTATCAGAGTGCGTAGGTATACACTATACAAGTGACCAATTTACCTCTCCCTATTGAACCCTTCATTCTGTCAAATCTAGTCTGCGATAGTTAAATCACTCTTCAAGTATTATCACTTAATAGAGTGAATCTCGCTTTTTTCACCTTTGATCGTGTTAGCACCTACTTGTGCTTGTACTTGAGCGGCCACGTCTGAAGATTCTAAACAGTAGGCCTAACCAAAGATTTGAGCATCGGAAAATATCTCACCGTCACTGCGCACTAGTTCAGACATGAAGAAATCAATGGAAACAGATGAGTTGGGGTGTAAAAGGGCGATGCTCGCATGGTCGAACGCCCATAGGCCCTATGTGAAAATTATTATTATTAGCACCGCGTATTACTACCCGTTCGGGTTATACGCACTTACGCTAATGTGTAATGGTAGGGTGATTGTGAGATGAAATGGAGGACCTACAGTTTAACGTGGAATCCGAACCACGGTGGAGGCCTGGCATTCCCCACATTCACAAGATGTCTTGTCAGAGGTGAAGGAAGGGTTTGGTAATCAGATAAAACTGTGCCGGGACCGAGGATTGAACCCCGGCCGCCAGCACAGAAGTCTGACACCTTACCCCTAGACCACCAGGTCACCCACTGTATGTGAAAATTAAATGTGGGAATGTTTTGAATCTGGGAGAAACCCGCTACGTGTTGAATTGATTTCAAACCACGTTTAAAGCATTGTTTTTAAATATGGACACAGGAATCGAACCAGGGACCTTTGCGCGTCGATTCTCTACCACTGAGCCATCCTGGTTCGTCTAGTATCCAGGTCCATCTTTCACTAGTGGTTGTTGTATTGAGTCTAAGTGGTAGCTGTGCTCATCTAATTATATTTAGCCATCAGGACTAATCCTGTGGATAACCATCACGTATCAGTTTGTGACATATATGGATTAATATATGTATCATATTTATTATTTTCATCAATTTAAAATAAAAATTAGATGAACATGTATGTTTGGCTACTTTATTCAAACCAGCCCATTATTAAACGTTTAAACCACCCGTATTTTACCTCAAAACAGCTTATCAATGTAAACTAAAAAAATGATAAAATGTTTTTTGTTTTAAAGGAATCTAGTGTATTGTGAAAACAATATTTCTTTATTTAACTAATATATAAAATGTTGAGGGCTTACCCCTTAACATTGATAAATTAACTGCCAGGGACTGGATGTTGTGCTTGTCCTAGTCATAAGTTAGATTATAAGTCAAATAAAGCTATGACAGGCCGGTAGTGGAAAATATGTGTTGAATAAAAAATTGACACAGGCTGGAAACATTAATAACTTACCCAGGAGACAGGCTGGAAAGATTATTAAATTACCAAAGACAGATGCTGAAAACAGCAATAACTGACCAAGGACACAGGCTGGAAGCATTAATAACTTACCCAGGAGACAGGCTGGAACCATTAATAACTTACCCAGGACACAGGCTGGAAACATTAATAACTTACCCAGGACACAGGCAGGAAACATTAATAACTTGCCCAGGAGACAGGCTGGAACCATTAATAACTTACCCAAGAGACAGGCTGGAAAAATTATTAACTTACCCAAGACACATGCTCAAAACAGCAATAACTGACTCAGGACACAGGCTGGAAGCATTAATAACTTACCCAAATGACAGGCTGGCAACCATTAATAACTTACCCAGGACACAGGCTGGAAACATGCATAACTTACCCAGGACACAGGCAGGAAACATTAATAACTTACCCAGGAGACAGGCTTGAACCATTAATAACTTACCCAAGAGACAAGCTGGAAAGATTATTAACTTAACCAAGACAAATGCTGAAAACAGCAATAAATGAACGAGGACACAGGCTGGAAGCATTAATAACTTACCCAGGACACAGGCTGGAAGCATAAAAAACTTACCCAGGACACAGGCTGGAAACATTAATAACTTACCCAGGAGACAGGCTGGAACCATTAATAACTTACCCAAGAGACAAGCTGGAAAGATTATTAACTTAACCAAGACAAATGCTGAAAACAGCAATAACTGAACGAGGACACAGGCTGGAAGCATTAATAACTTACCCAGGACACAGGATGGAAGCATTAAAAACTTACCCAGGACACAGGCTGGACACATTAATAACTTAACCAGGAGACAGGCTGGAACCATTAATAACTTACCCAAGAGACAGGCTGGAAGGATTATTAATTTACCCAAGACACATGCTGAAAACAGCAATAACTGACCCAGGACACAGGTTGGAAACAGTAATAACTTACCAAGGACACAAGCTGGAAGCATTAATAACTTACCCAGAACAAAGGCTGGAAACATTAATAACTTAACTAGGATACAGAATGGAACCATTAATAACTTACCCAAGAGACAGGCTGGAAGTATTATTAACTTACCCAAGACACATGCTGAAAACAGCAATTACTGACCCAAGACAAAGCCTGGAAACAGTAATAAATTAACCAGGAGATGGCTGGAAACATTAATAACTCAACTAGGATACAGGATGGAACCATTAATAACTTACCCAAGAGACAGGCTGGAAGGATTATTAACTTACCCAAGACACATGCTGAAAACAGCAATAACTGACCCAGGACACAGGCTGGAAACAGTAATAACTTACCCAGGACACAGGCTGGAAGCATTAATAACTTACCCAGGACACAGGCTGGAAACATTAATAACTTAACTAGGATACAAGCTGGAACCATTAATAAATTACCCAAGAGACAGGCTGGAAGGAATATTAACTTATCAAAGACACATGCTGAAAACAGCAATAACTGACACAGGAAACAGGCTGGAAACATTAATAACTTAACTAGGACACAGGCTGTTATTAGCAATAACTGACCCAGTACACAGGCTGGAAACAGCAATAACTTAACCAGGACACAGTTTGGAAACATTAAAAACTTAACTAGGACACAGGCTGGAAACATTAATAACTTAACTAGGATACAGGCTGGAACCATTAATAACTTACCAAAGAGACAGGCTGGAAGGATTATTAACTTACCCAAGACACATGTTGAAGACAGCAATAACTGACCCAGGACACAGGCTGGAAAAAGTAATAACTTACCCAGGACACAGGCTGGAAGGATTAAAAACTTACCCAGGACACAGGCTGGAAACATTAATAACTTAACTAAGATACAGGCTGGAACCATTAATAAATTACCAAAGAAACAGGCTGGAAGGATTATTAACTTACCCAAAACACATGCTGAAAACAGCAATAACTGACCCAGGACACAGGCTTGAAACAGCAATAACTTACCCAAGAGAAAGGCTGGAAAGATTATTAGCTTACCAAGACACATGCTGAAAACAGCAATAACTGACCCAGGACACAGGCTGGAAGCATTAATAACTTACCCAGGACACAAGCTGGAAACAGTAATAACTGACCCAGGAGAGTGGTTGGGAACATTAATAACTTACCCAGGAGACAGGTTTGAAGGATTATTAAATTACCCAAAACACAAGCTGAAAATAGCAATAACTGACCCAGGACACAGGCTGGAAGCATTTTTAAATTACCCAGGACACAGGCTGGAAACATTAATAACTTAAATAGGACACAGGCTGGAAAATTAATAGCTTAATTAGGAT
This sequence comes from Timema cristinae, assembly GCA_039000515.1. NCBI lineage: Eukaryota > Metazoa > Arthropoda > Insecta > Phasmatodea > Timematidae > Timema > Timema cristinae. Next base: position 29,139 of record JBCFYV010007179.1, on the reverse strand, counting down.
ACAGGCTGGAACCATTAATAACTTACCCAAGAGACAGGCTGGAAGGATTATTAACATACATAAGACACATGCTGAAAACAGCAATAACTGACCCAGGACACATGCTGGAAGCATTAATAACTTACCCAGGACACAGGCTAGAAACATTAATAATTTACCCAGGACACAGGCGAGAAACATTAATATCTTACCCAAGACACTGGCTGGAAACATTAATATCTTACCCAGGAGAGAGGTTGGAAACATTAATAACTTACCCAGGAGACACGCTGGAAGGATTATTAACTTACCCAAGACACATTCTGAAAATACTAATAACTGACCCAAGAAACAGGCTGGAAACACTAATAATTGACCCATGACAGAGGCTGGAAACAGTAATAACTTACCCAGGACACAGGCTGGAATAAGTAATAACTGACCCAGGACACAGACGGGAAACACTAATAATTGACCCAGGACACAGGCTCGAAACAGTTATATCTAACACAAAACACAGGCTGGAGACATTAATAACTTACCCAGAAAACCGGCTGTAAACATTAATATCTAACACAGGAGACAGGTTGGAAACAGTAATATATAACCCAGTACACAGACTGGAAACAATAATATCTAACACAGGACAACGGCTGGAAACAGTAATAACTGACCCAGGACACAGGTTGAAAACAGTAATAATTGACCCAGGACACAGGTTGGAAACAGTAATATCTGACACATGCTGGAAACAGTAATAATTGACCAGGATACAGGCTGGAAACAGTAATATCTAACACAGGACAGAGCTGGAAACAGTAATAACTGAACCAGCACACAGGCTGGAAACAGTAATAATTGACCCAGGACACAGACTGGCAACAGTAATATCTAACACAGGAAACATGCTGGAAACAGTAATAATTGACCCAGGACACAGGCTGGAAACAGTAATATCTAACACAGGACACAGGCTGGAAACATTAATAATTGACCCAGGACACAGACTGGAAACAGTAATAATTGACATAGGTTGGAAACAGTAATATCTAACACAGGACACAAGTTGGAAACAGTAATAACTGACCCAGGACCCAGGCTGGAAACACTAATAACTGACCCAGGACACAGGCTGGAAACAGTAATAACTGACCCAGGACACAGGCTGGAAACAGTAATAACTGACCCAGGACACAGGCTGGAAACAGTAATAACTGACCCAGGACACAGGCTGTAAACAGTAATAACTGACCCAGGACACAGGCTGGAAACCGTAATAACTGACACAGGACACAGGCTGGAAATAGTAATATCCAACACAGAACACAGGCTGGAAACAGCAATAACTGACCCAGGCCACAGGCTGGAAACAGTAATAACTGACCCAGGCCACAGAATGGAAACAGTAATAACTGACCCAGGCCACAGAATGGAAACAGTAATAACTGACCCAGAACACAGGCTGGAAACAGCAATAACTGACCCAGGCCACAGGCTGGAAACCGTAATAACTGACCCAGGACACAGGCTGGAAACAGTAATAACAGACCCAGAACACAGGCTGGAAACAGTAATAACTGACCCAGGACACAGGCTGGAAACAGTAATAACTGACCCAGAACACAGGCTGGAAACAGCAATAACTGACCCAGGCCACAGGCTGGAAACAGTAATAACTGACCCAGGCCACAGAATGGAAACAGTAATAACTGACCCAGGCCACAGAATGGAAACAGTAATAACTGAACCAAAACAGGCTGGAAAAAGTAATAACTGACCCAGGACACAGACTGGAGACAGTAATAACTGACCCAGGATACAGACTGGAAACAGTTATAACTGACCCAGGCCACAGAATGGAAACAGTAATAACTGACCCAGGCCACAGAATGGAAACAGTAATAACTAACACAGGACACAGACTGGAAACAGTTATAATTGACACAGGACACAGGCTGGAAACAGTAATAACTGAACCAAAACAGGCTGGAAACAGTAATAACTGACCCAGGCCACAGAATGGAAACAGTAATAACTGAACCAAAACAGGCTGGAAACAGTATTAACTTACCCAGGACAGAGGCTGGAAACAGTAATAAATGACCCAGGACACAGGCTGGAAACAGTAATAACTAACCCAGGCCACAGAATGGAAACAGTAATAACTGAACCAAAACAGGCTGGAAACAGTAATAACTTACCCAGGACAGAGGCTGGAAACAGTAATAACTGACCCAGGCCACAGAATGGAAACAGTAATAACTGAACCAAAACAGGCTGGAAACAGTAATAACTTACCCAGGACAGAGGCTGGAAACAGTAATAACTGACCCAGAACACAGGCTGGAAACAGTAATAACTGACCCAGGACACAGGCTGGAAACAGTAATAACTGACCCAGAACACAGGCTGGAAACAGCAATAACTGACCCAGGCCACAGGCTGGAAACAGTAATAACTGACCCAGGCCACAGAATGGAAACAGTAATAACTGACCCAGGCCACAGAATGGAAACAGTAATAACTGAACCAAAACAGGCTGGAAAAAGTAATAACTGACCCAGGACACAGACTGGAGACAGTAATAACTGACCCAGGATACAGACTGGAAACAGTTATAACTGACCCAGGCCACAGAATGGAAACAGTAATAACTGACCCAGGCCACAGAATGGAAACAGTAATAACTAACACAGGACACAGACTGGAAACCGTTATAATTGACACAGGACACAGGCTGGAAACAGTAATAACTGAACCAAAACAGGCTGGAAACAGTAATAACTGACCCAGGCCACAGAATGGAAACAGTAATAACTGAACCAAAACAGGCTGGAAACAGTATTAACTTACCCAGGACAGAGGCTGGAAACAGTAATAACTGACCCAGGACACAGGCTGGAAACAGTAATAACTAACCCAGGCCACAGAATGGAAACAGTAATAACTGAACCAAAACAGGCTGGAAACAGTAATAACTTACCCAGGACAGAGGCTGGAAACAGTAATAACTGACCCAGGACACAGGCTGGAAACAGCAATAACTGACCCAGGCCACAGGCTGGAAACCGTAATAACTGATCCAGGACACAGACTGGAAACAGTAATAACTGACACAGGACACAGTCTGGAAACAGTAATAACTGAACCAAAACAGGCTGGAAACAGTAATAACTTACCCAGGACAGAGGCTGGAAACAGTAATAACTGACCCAGGACACAGGCTGGAAACAGTAATAACTAACACAGGACACAGAATGGAAACAGTAATAACTGAACCAAAACAGGCTGGAAACAGTAATAACTTACCCAGGACAGAGGCTGGAAACAGTAATAACTGAACCAAAACAGGCTGGAAACAGTAATAACTTACCCAGGACAGAGGCTGGAAACAGTAATAACTGACCCAGGACACAGGCTGGAAACAGTAATAACTAACACAGGACACAGACTGGAAACAGTAATAACTGACCCAGGCCACAGGCTGGAAACAGTAATAACTGACCCAGGACACAGGCTGGAAACAGTAATAACTTACCCAGGCCACAGAATGGAAACAGCAATAACTGACCCAGGCCACAGAATGGAAACAGTAATAACTGACCCAGGCCACAGAATGGAAACAGTAATAACTGAACCAAAACAGGCTGGAAACAGTAATAACTTACCCAGGACAGAGGCTGGAAACAGTAATAACTAACACAGGACACAGGCTGGAAACAGTAATAACTTACCCAGGACACAGGCTGGAAACATTAATAACTAACACAGGACACAGACTGGAAACATTAATAACTGACCCAGGCCACAGGCTGGAAACAGTAATAACTGACCCAGGACACAGGCTGGAAACAGTAATAACTTACCCAGGACACAGGCTGGAAACATTAATAACTAACACAGGACACAGACTGGAAACAGTAATATCTGACCCAGGACACAGACTGGAAACAGTAATATCTGACCCAGGCCACAGAATGGAAACAGTAATAACTAACACAGGACAGAGGCTGGAAACAGTAATAACTGAACCAAAACAGGCTGGAAACAGTAATAACTGACCCAGGACACAGACTGGAGACAGTAATAACTGACCCAGGACACAGGCTGGAAACAGTAATAATTGACCCAGGACACAGGCTGGAAACAGTAATAATCTGACCCAGGCCACAGAATGGAAACAGTAATAACTGAACCAAAACAGGCTGGAAACAGTAATAACTGACCCAGGACACAGGCTGGAAACAGTAATATCTAACACAGGACACAAGCTGGAAACATTAATAACTTACCCAGGACACAGGCTGGAAACACTAATAATTGACCCAGGACAGAGGCTGGAAACAATTTTTTATGGTGATAATGATCATGAGAAATATTGGCATAAAAACATGAAAACATCTAGACGTAGTTTAAATATAGTCGACAGATTAGATATGGACACGGGAATCGAAGCCAGACCTTTGTCTTAGCTTGTCAATTTAATGGTAAGTTGAACTGTGTAGTACGGTATTGTCGTCAGAAATGTTACCTATCTAATCTACACTAGGCATATTCAAGGAGTTTGGTGTAATGAAATTGGGTAGGTGGATTTCAACAGATTCATAATTTTACCGGTATTTAAAGTTTTAAATTTTGTAGTACAAGCCAATGAGGAAAAAAATTATTGATCTTAAAATCCATTTAAAATAAATGGTATGGTGCACAGCGAAGACTTTCTCATACTTTTATTTTAAAATAGACATTTACTAAAAACTCGTAATATTTGTGAAACGAAATAATAGGTCTATACATTGTTGTAGAAACATTACACCAAATATCATTTAAAGTAAATAATATACATTGCTTCTTACTCTATGGCATTAAGAACTCGGAACATTGTTACATTAAGATTGGGAAAAGAGAAACATATTTGTCAACCAAAGAGCATAAGAATCAAATTCATTTTCAAAAACCTGAATTTAATTTAATTAGGGCCTATATTTGCTTATAGCTCAGAAATTATTGTTTTGATAAAAGTAGGCCTATTCTTCAAATAAAATATTTTTATCTTTAATAGTTCTACAACTTTACAATGATCAATTATTTCATATCTCTAATAGTTGAGGAAAAATGATGAAAATTGGAAAATATCTGTCATGTGAAGTACCCTCAAGTCATTTTCATGAGAAAATGAGAATTGCCATCTTTTTTATAAATATAAACAGTGTCTATAATAATATATAAAATTTAGTCAAAATTGTAAGAGCAAATTTCGAGGTTTTTTTTTTTTTGGGGGGGGGGGGCTTCGGTAAACTTACCTTAAATTTAGGTTTCAATATCTAATTCCTGAAACCCTCGGGGGGAACTTATGAAAACCCCAGAAACCAAGTTTTAGCTTTTTCGGTAAAACAGTTTCGAGTTAAGCCCAAGGTACAAACAGACGAAAACCGAAAACAACTTTTTTGGTTTCATCGATTCATGAAACGTCGACATTTATCAAAATCTCGAGTTCGATTTTTGTATAGGATAACAATACTTTCTCTCTGAGGTGTGGAGAGAAAGTAATAACATGTAACAGGTGACCCGGTGGTCTAGGGGTAAGGTGTCAGACTTCTGTGCTGGCGGCCGGGGTTCAATCCTCGGTCCCGGCACAAATTTATCTGATTTCCAAACCCTTCCTTCACCTCTGACAAGACATCTTGTGAATGTGGGGAATGCCAGGCCACCACCGTGGTTCGGATTCCACGTTAAACTGTAGGTCCTCCATTTCATCTCACAATCACCCTATCATTACACATTAGCGTAAATGCGTATAACCCGAATGGATAGTAAGACGCGGTGCTAATAATAATAATATAATAATAATAATAACATATAATAACTATTATAGCTGTCAAAACAATTCATATTAAACCGCTAACGTTTTCCTGATGACAAAGAAAAACACACTAATTGATCATAAATTAAGGGAATAATGAACATTAATAATGTAATTAAAACATGACATTTCCTCCTACCCAAGCTCCTTTGTTATCTTATCACTAAAGAAATACGAGGTTAGTTTGTTGAATAAGTATGATACCAGGAAGATAATAATGCTGGTTTTTATTTAAACACTAGGTTCAAAGCCTGTCTAATGGAGGCTGAGGGTGAGGTAAACATATCACTTTCATACATCATATTCTGTAAATTGAAAAGTTAAACTTGGTCGTGGGAATCGAACCCTGGACCTTTGCCTTAGTACGCCAATGCTCTACCACTGAGACATCCAGGTTTTGTCCCGTGCTCAGGTTAATTTCTTCACTCAAATTTTAAGGCAGAGTCTGTAATGGACGTACGGAGATCATCAGCTATAAATGTGTGATCAGTTAAGATCTCTAGCTATCAGATAACGCAGCCACCTTCACCCGAGAGGGCTTTATGCTGCCAATCGCACAATGGGAACTGTACGAATGCACATATCATGAGGGATTAAATAACAAAACCTTATATTTGTTAATTTACGGTTATAGCTGCATTAAAATGTGAATGAAGAATAACCTTGGGGACGGAAAGACTCTTGGATAGGCAAGTGTTTAGAGTATTGACGTATTAAGGGTTCGATTCCGTGTCCACGTATCATTTTACAATTTAAAGAATATTATATTTAGATGCGGCTATAACCGTGATTAACAAATATAATATCTGGGGTAACCAACCCATCATGCCAGTTTTATCCAGTTAACCTCATAACACCCTATCCCTATCTTGAAATAGCTCTAGCCAGTCCACCTCATTAAACCCTATCTTTTCCCAGTATATTCTAATGTTTTCCTCCCATCCGAGTCTAGGTCTTTCCATTGGTCTCTTCCCGTTGAGTTTGCCATTCATTGTCCTGAACAAGGTTCTAGAATCTCCCATTAGCGCTGCATGTCCTGCCCGCCGTAATCTATGAGACTTGATTATCCTAACAATGGCTTGTGATGAGTACAGGGTATAACTCATCATTATGTTACCTTCTTCACTCCCCCAAAACCTCATACCTTTATGGACAAAATGTTTTCTTAAACACCTTGTTTTCAAACACCCTCAATTTGTTGTCATGTAAGGTAAGAGACCACACTTCACACCCATAGAGAACAACCGATACAATTATTATTTTATATTATTATTATTATTATTATTATTATTATTATTTTTACATGGATTAACAACAGAATCACTTTTATGGTTTTATGATATTCAGGGTCGTTTTGCAGTAGAATCACAACACTAAACCTAAGATAAATAATAATAGGCTACACATTGTTACCTACTCTGTGCCATTAAGAACTAGGAACTCTGTTAGAGAAAAAGTGAAAAAAGAGAAACATCTTTGTCCACCATATAGCATAATAATCAAATTCATTTTCAGAGAACTAAATTAGAAAGTTTATATATTTGCTTATAGCTCAGAAACCATTGGGTCTATATAAATATATTTCAAATAAAATATATTTATTTTTAATGGTACTACAACTTTATAACGATAAGTTATTTCGTATCTCAAATATTTGCGGAGAAATTATGAAAACTAGAAAATTTCCTTTGATTAAAGTAACATCAAAGTCATTTTTATAGGAAAATGAGAGTTGTCATTTTGTTTATAATGGTAAACAGTGTCAAAATATAAAATTTAATCGAAATAATTAGAGTGAATTTTGAGAAAATGGAGTTTTTCTATTTTAGCCCTTCAGTAAGCTACACTTAATTTTAGGGTTAGATGTCTAATAATTCCAAAAAAAACCTTGGAGGGACCTTATGAAAACCATTGTGAAAACAAGGTTTTTGTTTGATTCAGGGGATAATGAAACGTCAACATTTATCAAAATCTCAAATTTGATTTTTTTTTATGATCACAATACTTTCTCTCCGAGGTGTCGAGAGAAATTAAAAAGGAAGGAAAAAAGGGATACTGCTTTTGTACACATTGATTAAGGGGTCACCTCTTATTCTAGATTTATTAACCTCTTTTTCATTACTATTCTTTTTTTTATGTCTATTAATTTGGCATCCTATTATTATGAAATTTCCACGCAGAAACTGAGGTTTATTTATACATAATACAGCTGGAAAAGAAATGTTAAGTGCTGTCTGTAGCCCTTGTGCCATGCGTTTCCATCTTAATTTAGAATAACATCATCGTCAACCTAAGCTACGAGAATAACTGCTCGAATTCACTCTCATATACACATTTCTCAGTCTGACGTGGCTGGAAACCAAATTTATCCAGGATGTTGTCGGAGTTACTGTCCCAATATCGTCGATCTTGTTTAGTCGTGCATTGAGACTTCTTCAGTTTGCACGTCAGATTTGGGCGTTGTATCATCCCATCTGTAAGGTCCATATATAACCTTTCTTCCAGTTAACCGTGAAGAAATTTGGTTATTACATCAAAGGAAAGAAATGAATCGTGTCGCCGGAGGATTATTTTAGCACTAATTGGCTCCTATTTGTGGAAATTATTTGGCAACGTGCCTCACTTTGTAAAGATCGATTTAACCTTCTTAATGCCTTTTCACCTTAAACACACATCTTTACCAATACCCATCTTATCAGGAGGTAAAGGGACTAACTCCCACGTGTCATTGTTTCTTTAGAGCGTGCATTTCCTCGTATTTGGGCTATGCACTGTACTGTATAGGGGCGGAGAGTTATGATTTACCCAACACCTGTACCTAAAACTCGGGGGCTGGGGAGGAGGAGGGGCATCCCCCCAACCACTGGAGACAAGAAAATTCTTGAATACTTCAATATTTCTTAGGTTTTTTGAGAAGTAATTATTGGGAACTTGAGTTTATCATTTTTTTTTAAACTAGTCACTAACACTGAATATATAAAAGGTAAGCTTAGCCTTGGCTCAAAGAAAATGGTTTTAAACACCCTCTAAAAACCATGTTTAATAGGCTATAACATTTTCAAAAATAAATCATTCATTAACATTAAGATTATTGATTTAAACAAGTGGTTGAAACTTTGTTTTTAAAGAGTATAAAGTAAAAAGGCAACAATACTTTACTGATACTGGTGTTTTCAATCCTCTCTGCATGTTTTTAATTTTCATTTTAGATTGTCATGGTCCACAATGACTTAGAAAGATACATAAAAATAAACAAACTTAATGTACATAATTCAATATTTAAAATGTCTCCATTTAACTTTTCTTTACATGATACAGAGCAAACGTATTTTGGCGCTGTGCACCAATGTGTATTATTTTTTTAGCCCGAGCTTCTATTTATAGGGCAATTGCAACTTCTTTGTGGACATGTAAAATATCACTATGGTTCAGCCTCTTTTACGTCATCCTTGATCTCAGATATGTTTTTAGTCTCCGTATGGCAGAAAATGATCGTTCAGCTGTGCACGAAGAAACGTGGATTGTTATAGTGATTTTTATTAGTTTCATTAGCTCAGGAACTATATTCCTAATAGTGTCTTATTTTATAAACTATAGCTACAACGTATTTTAGGTGTGAAAGTTTCGCACTACTAATATTAAGATTACTAAAATCCTCTAAAAGTATCAAAAGTTTTTTTATGGCGACTAAGGGCTGGGGTTTAAATAATGTAGATAGTATAAATAAATTTTATCGTGTATAGCTGGCAGTTAAAACAGAGAACCATTAATATGTTTAATATTTAAACACCACTTTTTGGTTCATGGGTGAAGTCTAGATAAAATGTTGCTATCACCTGCCCCAACCCATGGTCGGGTCTGTCAGGATGGCTTAGTGGGTTGGTTTAGATAGCGTCAAATATTTGTGTGTGTTCACTAATAGTTGTTTGCTGAGTAGGAATTAGTTAAAATATACAGGGTGTAATGTATCTGTGCTGTCGAGATACACTAAGGGCCTAGGGGCAAATCATTTTGTTTGGTGCCCTTTCTATTACTCTAATGGGGAAAATTTTCAGACCCCTCACGATAAAAAAAAAATCTCGAAGACTGTGCATTTCTTAGAGATTATATATAAACAACAAAATTAGTACATAATTTTTAACTACGATTTTAAGAAAAATATCCGTTAAGTTTCTCCCAAGACAACTTCATACCATCAAATTATGAATGATTTTTTTTTTCAGAAATACAACAAACTTACACACATTTGCACTAGATATTTTAAATTGAAAAGTGATAGGAAATAACTTTAGATAAAAGGATTATCATTTCATTCCTATTTATGTTTGTTTTATTTATCAGATTCTCTTTTTTAAATTTAATAGGTTAACTGAGACTTGATAACTTAGAATAAATTAAAACTTAGTTTTATAAAAATTAGCCTTTCGAACTTTTCTATCAGCGAACATTTTAATGATGGAGTCAAAATTCAATGGCCGTGTAAGTTTGTAATATACGGATAATGTTCCCAGATCGTTTAGTCTTTGTTGACCCATTATTGAGCTCAAGCAGTTCTTTATTCTGCGAAGCACACTAAAATATCGTTCTGCTTGAGTAACAAAAACTGGGCGTGTGCAGAATGTTATTTTGTTGAGCAGTTTTAGGATTGCAGAGTAGATTTAGAAATGTTTGTCGTGTGTATCACTTTAAGATACTTTACTTCTTCCGTTAGGTCACCAACAATTCAATAGCCTTAAGAGCGTAACCCATAATCTAGTTAATGACTCATCCACTCAAGTTTAAACAGAAGTAATTAGTATACTCAATTTAAATTTCGTATTATATTGCACTTTTCTTCTGTTTCACTAAAGTGTTTAAATTGTCGTCCAAAATGAGAAGAAAAAGTCTCGAAACTGAACCGGGCCCCGGATATTTTACCCACCGGTGGACCTGTGATGTAGTTGAACCAGTTTAGAAAGGTCTCCACTAATGTCAGTGTTCTAACATTCAGTCTTCAGCTCGTTGACCTAGCCTGGATGTTCCTTCCGTCTCTTATTATTTACTTGGGAAGGCTCACAACGCTATAACTATAATGTTACTCAAGGATCATTAGACTTTTGAGAAATTTGGGGGGGGGGGGGGCTGTTCACCCCCGTATAATACACCCGAAATATTCTCCCAGACTGGTCAGCTAGCAGGCAGTGGCAGTGTGCAAAACACTAGAACCCCTAACTCAATTCTCCAGTACTCTCACTCTTGATATGGACAAAACTCAGGGTTTACAGTATGTATAAAAAAAAATAGGCTCTTTCCTCCCTGCCCCGAGCTCATCATCATTACCAATAGCTAATTTGCCAATAGGCTTAACACTATTTCAAAACAATAACACATATAATGTCTATGTTTGCGCGTGAACGTAGTAAAAACTGGATTACGTTAGACTTTTAACACATTTTGGAAGCCAAAAGATGCCAAGGTATGACAATGAACTAGAATATATTTTTTTTAAGTTTTATTTTGTAAACTAGAACTTTGATAAATGAGCTAATCAAGCTACAGTTCTCAATTGAATGTCACGCCTAGTAAATTTCACAGAAAATAAAGTTTGTGGGATTGGTTCACCCTATTTCCATGTAGAGATAAAGACATGCCACAATGCATTACTGATTAACTCGGGTAGTTTTGCCTGTTCGAACTTTGGTCATATCGAAGTTACTAACGTGGTAGTAGTGGTTAAAATGACAGTTCTGGCTCACTTTCTCTCACATTGTTCGTCTTCACAGGGAAGGTAAGTCACTTTCTACCATAAGAATAACATTGATCAATGGCGGATCAGGAAATATTATTTTGGGTGATTGACATTGATTCTATCAAGTTTTATCTCGGACTCTCCTTAATATTTTAATATTGAGGTGGGCAACTTTCACCCATACGGATAGTATTAAGACTGCTCAAAGTGAGTCAGTGGCGGGTGGAGAAATATTATTTGTAGCATGTCGTTCAGATAGATTGGACAGCTACAACTAAAATTTCAATATTTTGATAATTTACGAAAGAAAGAAGTAATATTGATGTATATGAAAAGTAATCTACCTCAAAGTTTATTGCCCCGGACTAGATGCAGTCACATATAACTACGTGTCTCCCTAAATTGAAACACGTGGTTGTTAAAAAAAATATTGCCATTTGATAAATAATGTAGCAGATATCAAAGAAGAGGATTAATATTATCATATTTATGAATAAAATACTTTAACGCATGCTCTCTGCCATTGGATGATGTCGGATAAATTTACATACGTTTGCCATGCTGCTTACAAGAAAATATAGTAAAGGACGTCTATATCACATATTCTCATAAAAATAATAGCTGAGCCTAAATAATATAATCAAACCAGATATAATTTCATAGAAGATGTTTATTTACTCACCACTTCAAGATGTTCTTGGATTCATTCGCCACGCCTTATAAAAGAAAATTATTCAATGATGGCTGCCACACATGGTATCGTAACTACATCTGAGCAAGAATAGAATTGTATATTGGGATCGACACACTGACCCACTTCCCGTCAGAGAAGACTAGCAGCAGTCCATGGAACTATGTTTTTCCCTTTCCCCGCAAGCGGCTGTCCCTGGTTCTGTTTCCTTTCACCCGCCTTCATCCGTCCCTCTCCTTTTCTATATTCCTGAGTTTATCACCCTTTTTGTTTTGTTCCGTTTATATCAGATTTTGGAGTATATATAGGGCTGCTTTCAGGTTCACATTATACCCATTCTACTACAACGCAGCGTCGAAGGAGGGACTTCTACACCATCACGCAACGAAAAAACGACCATGAAGTTATGGCTGTCAGATCCACCACCGCCCTGGACAGGACGACATACTTCAATCGCTTAAGTATTCTGTAAACATCATTGAGTCCTTATGACTTAGAGTCTAGTTTTTGTTGTAAAACTAGACAATGTCTACTTTGACATGTTTTGTAATTCTGTATATAGTCGGAGATGATTTTAAGTTGTTTTGATATCATGTCGAATGAACAGTTAATCCACTTCAAGTCTTGTTGACTTCAAAGTTAAAATGTTTATTTTATTGGTTATATATTTGTGTCCTCCAATCTGAAGGACAAGTCTCATTATAACTGATATTTGATTTAGTACATCAGTCCTAGAGACTATTTTTCTCTGTATCCTTATCATACAGACTTTACGTTATGAGCCTTTGACTTGGAATGCAGTAATGTCTTTGTCAAAGACTTACTAATCTACACATGTTCCATTTATATATTTTGAGCTAATGTTTCTTATGACGCCGTGAACGTCATGTGCATCCGTTTAATATTAGGATGGCTACAACCAGGCTGTCTGTCTTATTTTCCAAATCACAGTTAGGTTAATGGAGCTCTATGTTTTGAGTTGGTCAAGTAGTCACGCTTCACGTGCGGTATTAGCTTAGTGTGCAACCCGTGAACTGAGCTTAAGTCATAGGGGGGTCCGTGCCAATAATACCTTTTTCTCTACATGTTTTTTGGCTCCTATTGTTTTTGTGCTGCTCTTAGTGTAATTGCAATTAAATTGTTTGTACTGTTGAGTGCTCTGGCAGTATCGAGAGGGAAAGAGACCAGCCATAGTACTATTTTGTTGACACCTGTTTATTAGCCATCAACCACCGTTAGCTACAGACCTTTCTATTGTTTATCATTATCCAAAATGTTTAGAGGAGATTATCTTAAAACCCAGCCAAGCAAGCTGATTAAAATTGTATATGTATATATTGTTTTATACCTTTTGTTAATAACTACTTAATTGCTTTCTCCTTCAGAAAACGTCTACCTGTAGCCTGGCCCCAGCTCAGCCCTTGTAGCTACAGCAAGACTATCAAATTTCACCAAGTCTTATTATTTGTAACTATCTTCAAACTATACTCTTGTATTACTATTGTAAACCTAATCATAATTATTTCTGTTTTTAATAAATTTATTTATTGTTTAACAAATTCTTATTACATTTAAATTTCACCTTTTTGGTAAAGCTACCAAATTACCCCATAAGGAGTAATGTAACATAGTTTGGGGGCTAACAATTTTTTTCAAGTTTTAGCATTGACCCTCCTCACTGCGAAGTTGGGTCACTTTCTTCCATATTGATCCTTCCCATAGAAATGTCGGGTAACTTTTCTAAAGAAATTTTTTCTCTTATAAAGGGCTTTTCTTGTGAAAATTGGAGTCTATATATTTCCTTCTTAAAAAGAAATTGGTAAATTGGCAACCAAAAAAAAATGATGTTACCTATTCATAGATGACTTTATATGTATTTAAGAAAGACAAACTTTTTTGTTATTATTATTATTATTATTAGCACCGCGTCTTACTACCCGTTCGGGCTATACGCACTTACACTAATGTGTAATGGTAGGGTGATTGTGAGATGAAATGGAGGACCTACAGTTTAACGTGGAATCCGAACCACGGTGGAGGCCTGGTATTCCCCACATTCACAAGTTGTGATTTAATACACGTCTTGTCAGAGGTGGAGGAAGGGTTTGGTAATCAGATAAATCTGTGCCGGGACCGAGGTACTTTTTTTGTTGACATTGATAGCATTTTATTATTTATTGGTGTTATTTTATAGTATTTATAATATATATAAAAAATTATAGCTGTCGACAATACGAAATTGACGTATGAATATTTCAAAGCAGATATAGTAGCTTTTCTAGCTGTAAAACCCTAGTGTAAACAGATTTAAACTAAAGGATAGGCCACTTCATACAGCGTGACCAACAGTAAAGATATTCATTATTTTCAAAATGGTGTGTAGCCTTACTTTAATTAATATAATCTTTTATATTTTAAATAGTGAAAATACAAGGGACAATTAACCAAATTAGTGTCTTAACCAAAAATCCGCCATATTGTATTAACAAGTTTTGAATGAATGTAATGTGTAGTCAAAAATTATGGTTGAAAAACCTATGGAATATTAGTCACTGAACTGTTCTGGTTAGCTCTGTGATAAGAGCCAAAGATCCAAGATTTTAGTTACTCAAAAAAGACTGGTCATAATATGTAGTGTAACTATTAACTTCGAAAGCTTCCAGTATTTTAAAACGTGTCAGATATAATTTGAGACTTCTATTCTTGAAAACAAGAACAAACAAAAAATTCAAGTTATAACTTGTCTTCAAACAGATATAATTTGAGATATGATCTACATTCAACACCATGTCTGATTTATAACGGTAAGCGACCGACATCTTATGGCTTGAACACACTTATCTTAACCATTTGTCTAAACGTTTTAGTATTATATTGATATCAAATTTGAGATAATTTTGAATTTTAATTTCTTTCTTCGTTTTATTCCCAAAGTTGAAATTACATCTTCCAACACACTATTTAGATCGCCCTACTCGTATAAGAATTAAACCTGTCTCAACTTTTATGACCAACTTGTGTAAAATTATTGTGCACCCTCCCTAAGAGACCATTCTTGAACGAAACTATATCTAAACGCGAAACAGAAAACAGTGCACCCCCCCCCCCTTAATATTTTTAGGGTGAGGAAGACAGAAAATCAGGCAAGAATTTACCTGGTTGAACAATGTAAATTTATTGTAAGAAAAACAACAATAGTACAATAATTAAGAAGGCATAATCTCAACAACTTACAGTTCGGGATCACAATTTTATGGACCTTAGTTCCTTGGTTGTTTTAAACTACTAGTATAATTTCCAGAATAAGACGTACGGCATAAACCGTAACCCCCGCGCAACAGTTACCAAGCCAGTTTAAAGATTAACATTTAAAGACGCACGTAACTAACATGGGTCACACCAACCCAATAAGCCCCAAATGTAAAAGTAAATTATGTATCATAACAACTTCCAGTATTTAACCCGATAAATAAAGCTGAGTTTAAATACAAAAAAAAATAATAAGTGAATTATTCCGAGTCGGGTTTCGAACCCGGGGCGCCACAGACATGTTCTGAGCGCTCTAACCATTAACAAGTATTTACATAAATAGCTAACAAATAAAGTTTGGGCTTGGACCCCAAATTTAGGCGGGTGATGAAGGGCGACGGCCTCTCTACATGCCGCGGTAAGCGCATGCATTGCAAGTTCAACAACAACAATATAATAATATTTTTAAGAACCAGAATGAAAAATTTTGCAAGAATGCCCCCCGCGCGAAAACTGAAATTTAGTACTATAACAATAATCCCCAAGACCTAGGTCCCCGTTCCACCTCTTATCCAAAAGATGGTGGGGTGAAAGTGACCTTACTTTCCCCGGGCGAAAGCCTTTATATATACAAAAATAGTTCCAGAGGGGGGAGGATCGAAGGGATAGAAGGTAGGGAAAATAACAATCGAAGGAATGAGTTGGTTCGAAACAAATAGAGGGCCCAGACGCTGCGCGTGGCCGGAGACGGAACTCTCTTCTTTTTTCCGCTGGTGGACACGTTTTCGATCCTTGCAGTTGGTCGACTTGGGCCCCGTCCCAGTCTTTCGGTTTTTCTTCGGAAGTGGAGGTCAGTGATAGTGTTTTGTGCCGTGTGATGGTTTCCGAGAGTGGGCCCCCCGGTTGGTGGGGTTGACCCTTATATTTCGTGTAACTCATTAAAAGCTTTCATTATTTAATTTCTTTACTAACCCGCTTATACCCTTTGCTACGGCCCGCTCACTAAAAGTAAAGTGGGGTAAGCTATAAAAAATTATAAAGAAAAATAAATTAGCAACAATTTGGAAAACAATATGAATGATGTATTTAATAAAATAACAAATTTAAACAATAATTTACATGGCCTCAAAAATTCATGAGGGGTTGTGTTGAAAATCATTTTAAAAACAAATGCGCAGTACTATCATGTAAATGTTCCAAACAGAAACATGTTCTTAAGTCAATTTAAGTCAGTCGGAAGAGAAACCACTTGAACCAACAACATAATGTCTGTTTCACAACAGTGAATATTGACCAAACAACCTAAAGTGTTGACTATCCGAGCCAATTACATTATAAATGTAAAAGTCAAAATTTATTGAATACAAAAAGAAAAGATCCTAATGGGCATCTTTAAAATTGGTACAAAGTTTCTGCTACGCTACATTGAATACAGACACAAAAAGAAAAGGGAAGTTAAATTTAATATCAATGAATATTTCGGGGAACACAAGAATTTGGCTTACAGACCATAAGTCCAAATCCCCCGGAAAATTTCAAATGTTGACAAAACTACGGACTTATTAACAAGATCCCTACTTGTTTAATAAAAAAATTTTACAACATAAAAAACCTCAATTAAATTCAATTAAAAAAATTTGGAAAACATTCAAATCAAAATCAATCCATCCGCAAAAATGTTACGTTACTTTACCGAACAATTCAAAAAGAAAATATCGTCAAAAGATGAGTTTTACATTAACAGCTAAATTCAGACAAACCAAATAAAATATTTCTAGCAAAGATTAGTTCAAAAATTATGGAAACTGATATATTCAGTGACCTCACTGACACTAGCGCCCGATGGCGGCAAAAAGAATTAGGGTCTCATTAAAAATTTAGTATTTCAAAACTAATATTTTTAATAAATAGTTTACGTTGAATATTCAGGTTTATTTCAATAAATACGTTACTTTAATTTCAAATTTGAAAAAATAATAGTTCAAGACTTATTAAAATAATATCGATGAAATAAATATACAGAGAATACGTAAACATCCTGAAAAAAGTCCCCAAATCCAGGACCGGACTTTTCCTGTCGGCGTCTAATATAATATTCTAGGGCATGACTTCTCCTAAAGGCGTCCAATTTAATAGTCGATTCGTCTTCAAATCACCGGGTTTAAATAAGTGTGTATAGTCGCCTGCGGTTGAAAAGGGGAGTGGAGGGGTTTCCATATACGTCAGTGACGTCCCATCGGCCACTTCGATGGATGAAAATCAGCACGTACACCATCGATCAAGCTTGGATTGGCTGGCCTCTCGTCATCCCCCGTCACCATGTTGACAAAAGATCTTTTTGACCAAAGGGACCAGTGACGTACACACATCACGTGCGTCTAGGTGGAATAGTCCGTCTTTCCCGCATGGGGCAGGTTAGTTGTAATTCGGTATTGTTGGGAGCGTCATTCTTGAGTTCCATTGGAATCAATTTTGACTCGTACTCTTGACTTATCAGATCCAGTTACCTCAAGGCTCGTTCGTTCCCACTCTTTCAATTTAGGGCGCGGTGAGTATAGTCCAGTCTTGAAGATGTTCTAGCCAGAAGATACAAAGGGTAAGTACATGAACATTTTATTGATTGCAGGGGTTTATTCTTGTTTGATATGTTTTAGTATTGTAGACGGATTCTACATTGGACAAGAGTAGAGAATCTTAGTATTGCAGGAAGTTTATTAATTTTGGGGTTTCATACGGAGTGGGTAGTATGACTTGAAGTTTTGTATAGAGGGTATTATGTTGTAACATCGCCAAATGTTACATTACATTCGCTGAGTGACATTCGATTAGTAGTGAAATATTTTAATTAAATGGTTGCTATATTTTCTCGTTTGATAAGGCTTTTTTAAACAAGAAGAACTTTAATTTCAGGTGAAATTAATTTCTAATAATAATAATGTAATGATTTAATCATGATCTTTGAGTAATTTTATATATATTATATATCCAATAAGTTTTTTTAAGTAAATCTTATATATGCTTTGGTGAACATGCAGATATAAACGGGAGCTCGTCTGTATGATTCGTTGAGGAGGTTTATAGTTCGTACACTGCCCTATTAAACTGGGGTATTTTCCTTACATTATTTAAAACTCTCCCGCCACACAAATGCAGGATATTATTACCCCTGTATAAATAATTTTCCTTATCCAAACCCCATTTAGTGAAAATTACATTGTTGTATGAGTAGTGATAGCTACAATTTTTAATACGTATATGTACGGGCAAAGCAAAAGACATTGAGAAATTATAAGAAACCAAATTTTCTTCACTAGATGGAAAATAAAAAAATTTTTATTAAAAAAAAGAATACAAGTTTGGCCTATCATAATAATTTATCGTAAATAGCGACATATTGAAATAAATTCAGACAGTAACGCATGTGTACCCGTAAAAATATTTACCATGTTTATTCATTTTATTTCTCGGTGTACCATTTAAGGTGAAAATTGTGCACCACAATGTTTGTTACTCGTAGATGAATAGTGTTTAAAAATTTTATATAAGGGCTTTAACTTAATGTTTCAACAAGGCTGGGGGCCCCCCCCCTTTTTTTACCGGGGAGGTGGGCGCACTCCACACCCAAGCGGGTGGAGGTGGGGGGCCCCTCAAATTATGGAGGTGAGCGTGCCGGTAGCCACACCCAGTCGATTTCACCCTCGGGTGAAGTTTCGGCCCTTATCAGGGCCAACAACTGGGGTCAGCGTGACCTCGCCAACTACCGGCGAGGTGGGCGCAATGGGCCAAGGTGAACCCAGGGGGCCCCTCCGACTCGGAGGTGAGCGTGCCGCTGATGGCCAAAAAAGTGCGGGGAGGCCCTTTTAAAAGGGCCGACCCCCGCAAACCGGGGGGATGGCGAAAGCCCCCCGCCAGCACGATGGGGTGGAAACCTAACGGTGCCAACGAAAGCCCTGACCAGGGGGAGCCTAGCCGTCCTCCGCCAGAAAAAAGACCGCTGAAAAGCGGCACTGACGCAAGCCGCTACCGCAAGGGGTCTCAAAAACCCGCGCAACTCCGGCACCTCCCGCCAAGGGGTTTTCGGTAGGTGTGAAACGCCCGGCTGAATTTTCTTCAATTCGGAAGACCGGGGTCACACGCTTCGCGCGTGTTGACAGCTTGGGCGAGTCCGTGGACGTGGGAGGGATGTCTTCAGGACCAGACCCTCCCGTTGATGCGCGACGAGTCGAGCCAGGGGTCCGATGAATGAGTCTGAAGGATTTCGGACCGTTTAAAACCCCGCCGAAGGGGGAAGGGCCCGGCAACACAAGGAAGCTGCTGGGGGGCAACCCTAACCATTTAGGCGGCAGCTCTGGTGATTTAGAGCGAGGCCACGGTGGCCCCGGGCCCGGGTGCGCCAGCGCTGGTAAAGGTGGAAGCGGGGGAAACCTGCGGGTAACAACGCAAGCGTGTCTCACCCCAGCCTGGTACTAGTGGCTCGGGCCGGGGGGCAGAGTGAAGGGGAAGATCCCTCCCTTATGGTGTGTGGAGGGCTACTCCCAAATTGGCGAGGGCCATCCGGTCCAAGGTTCGCGAGCCTGTGGAGGCGGGCAGGCAGCCGGGGGGGACCGAGTGCCCCCCTCCAGTGCGGGTCGGAGGAAAGTTACCGCGCCCTCCAGAAGTTCTTGCCGAGTTGGGGGTCCAGCATTGGTTCCTACGAGCTGGGACGGGAGGCAAACTGGATTTAGGGTTGTGGGGAAGGGGCTTCCGACACGGACAAACCCCGACGACATCCAGGAGGAGCTAGTGGAGATGGGGTTTTCCCGTGAAATCCGTCACACAGATGCTCCCCCAATGGAAGCGGGATCAGAAGACCGGAGAAAGGCAGGGGTTGCCGAACTTCGTTTCTCTCTGACCCCGGGGAGCACACCCGCAAGGCTGTATTCCATTTTAAATCTGTGCGGGCTCCGCGTCAGGGTGGAGAAGTACAAGTCTCCAGGCGGCCGGTTTTAGTGCAAGAACTGTTTTCGGTTGGGCATGTGCGGAGGGATTGCCGCGCCTAACTCGAGGTGTGGGTTCTGTGGTGGTGACCACGAGAGGGGCGGGAGCCCCGGGGGAGAGACGATCTCCCCCGAAGTGCCTGCACTGCTCAGGGAGCCATTCCTCGGGTGGGGGGGGCTGTCCCAGTACAAGTCCTTGCGGGCGGCAGGGGGAAAGTGCGGGCCTCCAAGCCTCAAGAAGGGAGGACGGATGGGCCAAGTGAAGGCCAGAAGCCCTGGGGCACTTGCGGGAAAGGAGGGCGAAAGTGACTCCAGCTCCAACACCAAAGCCACTGGTAAATCATTCGCCATGGCTGTCAAAGAGAGATACCCCTCACCCCAAAAGGGCCGAGGCCCCTGCCGAAGCCCCCAAAAACCTGAAACCGTGGAATCCATTCAACCCCTTTTGGTCAAAGGGCCCTTTCCGAGACCGCTCCTCTCCCTACCCCAAACCCCCACACTGCCATCCTAAAACCCTTCCCAACCCTTTCCTTCCACTCCCAACTCCCCACCCTTGTCCCCCCTGTAACCCCCAC
The DNA here is from genome assembly GCA_039000515.1 of Timema cristinae. Lineage (NCBI taxonomy): Eukaryota > Metazoa > Arthropoda > Insecta > Phasmatodea > Timematidae > Timema > Timema cristinae. The sequence goes on along the minus strand of JBCFYV010007179.1, from coordinate 8,081 downwards.
ACCCGAGGATGATGCTGAAAAAGCTCAAAAATTGCATTGAGCTACCAAAGGTTATTCCGGGACTGGACCCATGGGACTTTTCATCGAGTCTCTTGAGGAAGGTCCAGGAGTCTCCGAGGAGTAACCGTGGCCACCTGGTCATGGAGCAAATCTCCTCCCTGGTCTCTCATGGGCAGTGCACCCAAAAATAGAGGACCACCATGCTAAAGGAGCTCACGGTCGCACTCGGGGAACGCCAACGGAGTCGGGGGGAAAAGAAGGCTGAGCTTGAAAGTTTCTTGGCAAAGATCGTGTCGATGTAAATGCTCTGGGGAAACCCACTTGCGCTCCGCAATGGGTTCTCGTTAGCAGGATTTTTATCTGCCATCGTAGTGACCGAGGGGGGGATGTGGGAAGGGGTGGGGACGGCGGTTCTGGTCCGAAGGGCCTTGACCACCACGTGTCTCCTTCCTCCCCTCCAACACATGGAACAACGGCTCTATCCAACTGGTGACCTCGACTGGCCCGTGCGTCTCTTTTTCCATCTACTTCCCTCCCTACCACCGGTTCGCCCAGGCCACGAGGGTGCATGGAGGTGCTGCTTCGAGGTACCACCCCTGTTTTAATCGGTGGTGACTTCAACGCTAAGCACCCTTCATGGGGCTCTAGGATTATGTGCGCTCGCGGCGGATTGCTCCGGACGTCAATAGATCTACAGGGCCTGGGGGGCTGCGGGCCTCCGACCCCTACCCACTTCCCCTTTTTCCTCCCGGCTATCTCCGGACGTCCTAGACTTGTTTTTCCCCAGAGGGATCAGAAGGCGGTTAGTGCTGAAGTCTCTAGTGAGCTGGGACTCGGATACAACCCGTTCTCGTGAACCTGGGACCCCCGGTGTCCTTCATAGACCCCCCGAAAAAACCCGACCTAAAGCCACTGACTGGGAAGGTTTACGAATGTTTTGAGAGAGGGGTTGGGACCCCACCCCCACCTTTCGAACAGCAGCGGAAAGATCGCGGTGCGGAGTTCATAACTTCCGCCATCAAGGGGTGCCGAAGCTTGACGCCCAGGCACCGTCCCAAGAGGGCGCCACAGGCTTCTTTGCCGATTCTATTTCCCCAGGCACGTCCGGGAGAAAAAAACCGGCTGAGGAAGGGGGTTTGGGAAATCTCGAGGGACCCGGTAGACAAGGCCAATGGGAGCCGCAAAGTCCATGCGGTTCGGGAGAGGTCCGAGAAAAACCGGAACAGTGTCTGGGGGGGACAAGATTGAGAGCCTGTGCGTGCAGGACAGGTCCTTGTGGCAAATGACGAGGAACTTTATGCGGGTCCCCGCACCAAGGCCGCCTATTGTGAGTCGCAACGGGGTGGCCAATCCGACGGGAAAAGGGCCCAATGCTCTCGCTGAGCACTTAGAGGCGCAATTTTTACCAGAAACCGTCAGACCCGGTGCACGTTGCGCAGTGGCGCAGGTCATCAGCGCGGTCCGTACAGACCTTGGGTTTAACCCGAACCCACGGAGGTTGACAGAAATGTCACGGGCGATAGCCCCTCTAAGCAAAACAAGGCCCCGGAATCCGACGGGGGATTTAGTAACGCGGGGCTCAGAAAAACTGCCCTTGGAGGCGATTAACTTCCTTGTGGAGTTTTCAACCCGTCGTTCCAGTCATTCCCCGAGCTCTGGGGAACATCCACGTCCTTTCTTTCAAAACCCGGGTAAGGACCGGGCTAGTTTTTCCCCCCCCAATCAGTTCCCGTGTTGGGCAAGTTTTCAGAGACTAAAAGCAGACGACCCCACGTTTTCCAGGGGGATTTTGGGGGCACATTGGGTTTCGGGGGGGAACGCAGTTTCCCCCAATTGTCCCCTCGTTTGGGGGAAAGGTTGAGGAATTACATCAAAAAGGTGGGGTTTTCTTTGGGGAAAGGCCTTGACCGTGTTTGGACGAGGGCCCCTTTTTTAAATCCTTCCCCGAACTCCCCTTTTTTAGTTAAGGGTTTTTTAAATTTTTCTTTCCCCTCGCCCTTTTCCCCTACCCTTTGGGGGAAAGCCACCCCCAAGTAAAGCATCCGGGTGGGTGCCGCAGGGTTCCATGGGGGCCCCCTGCCCCTTTAGTCTTTTATGTGAAAAGACATTTTCCAAAAAACCCCAGGCACCGAGTTTTGGGTCTGTAGCGGACAAAAACCCGGGTCTAGTACGGAGTCCCTGGCGAGGGCAGCGGTGGAAAAGGCGAACCCCCAAACCACCTGACCAGTTGGAAAGGGGGGCGACAACCGGAAAACAAGTATTAAAAAGTGGAAAGAGCACCCGCAATGCCCCTTCCCCAAAGGAAAAAAAGGGACCCACAGGCCGGGCCCCCACCCGGGGTTCGGAGAACAAAAACAATGGGGGGACAGTGTTTTAAATACCTGGGACTTTTCGCTGGACACAAAACGACCTGGAGACTACACTGCCCAAAGAAAGGGCTCAAAAAAGGGGGACAAAGGCCCGGGAGTCCCCAGGGCCCCCGCTTAACAGGGGAACGCCCTGTCTACAAGGAACGGGCCCCGCCTGTACAAGCATTGCCCCCAAAGGGCCCATCCCCGACAAAGCGTGTCCCCCCTTGGGGGCCCCCTGGGGGACACGTTTTATAAAGGGGGATTTTCAGGGGTTTTCCCAACGTAAATTCCCAGGATCATTTTGGCGGGACCTTGGTATTTCCCCAAAAGAGACTCTTCATCTGACCTGATATGCCTACCATCAAGGACCACTTCCGGGAAAATGGCGCATTTTTTCTACGCTAGACTTCCCCCGGGGCCACCAATCCTCTTAAACCAGGGGTTGGGAACTACGTCATCGACCCTGGGGGGTCCACCCCCGCCCCCCAAAACCCCCCCTCGGATAAGGGGAGGGTTTCAACAGTGGTTTGGGAAGGGCCCCATCACCCCCCCCCCATAAGTAGGGGGCCCCCGCACGTAACTCTAAAAAAAACCCCTTTTCTTTTCTCAAATTTTTTTTCCCCCCTTTTTTTCCCCCAAAATTACTAATAAATTTGTAATCTCTGTTTTCCCTTTTTTCAAAACTTTGCGGGAAAAGCCCACAACCCGTTTTTTAATTTTTTCAAACCACAACCCGGGGTGAACCAAATTTTGGGCCTTAAGTGGTTGGAACTTGCCCCTCCCTGGGTCCCCTTTCCCGGAACATCGGAGCATTGGCCCCCCTTTTTCTGTGTCTGTGGGCTCTGTGTGTTTTTAGCCTTTTTTTTGAAAAAAATTTAAACCAAACGACGAACCCCTTTGGTTTGGGGGGCGGAGGCCCCAACGCAGGAGGCCCCAAGACCCCAGAAAAACCCAGGATCTCTCCCGTGGCGCCATCTTAAGGGAAGCTCGCAGGCCCCATTTTTAACCCGGGGTTGCGCGGGCGGGCGGTTTTGGGGTTTCCCCGCATCGGAAACCCGGGGGAGGGCCTTGGCGGGGGCGTTTTTTAGGCCAGCTTCCCTGCGACGACCGGGGTCCCCCGGGGAGAGAACCGGAAACCTCCTGGGTTAGAGCTCCCCCGAACACCCCTTTCCCCCCCCCCAGCGAGGGGGACCCCCACCTAAAGCCCGGTCCCCCCCGGGGGCTGTCCGGGGCCCTGGGAGGCTCAAAACCTCGTCCCCCCCCGGGGGTCGAACCCCGGTTTTTCCCCCCCCCCTTCCTCACCCACCCCGCAAGGCGTTCGGGGGACTCCCCCCTAAATCCTTAACGCCCCTCCCGAACCTGCTCTACTTTTTCCCCGGGTTTAGTGGAAGGCGGCGTTTCGTTTTCCCATCCCCTAAACTGGGGGAACCCCCTCCTACCCTGCTTTTCCCACAGACCCCAAACTTCCCCTTTTTTGCGTCGGCAAGGGGGCGGAGAAAAAGATCCGGCTAATTTGAAAGGGCCCGGCTGGAGGTAACCCCCTCCGCCGACCCCCCAATTTGGCTTTCGGAAGGGTTCCCCCGTTTTAAAGAACTACGCCGGGGCGCCCAGGTAGGTTTAAACCGGTGACCGGCGTGTTTTAACCCCCGGGGCCCCCCGGCTTCGTCGTGTTGGGGCGTCAAAAAGGGGGGTTCGACACGTTTACCCCGGACTTCTCAAAACCCCCTTGGCCCCGGAGCAGGTATCCCAAACCCCCGATCCCCTCTCCTCGATTTTCCTTTCCCCGCCGACCGCTCTTTTTAGAGTGGGAGCGAGGGAGCACTTTCCTCCCCCCAAACCGGGGTTTGGGGGAGGGGGCCCCCCCCGGGCTCCTGCCCTTTTTACCAACCTATAAATTTCCCGGGTTTGTGGGGGGAAATTCCCTCCCCCGCACGGGACAGCTCCTTTTCCCAAATTTGGGAGACACACCGGGTATCCTGGCGCAGTCCCCGAAAGCTTTAAAGGGGGCCCGGGGCCCAAAATTTTCCTTCCGTTCGGGGGGCTGTTTTACCTACCTTCGAGCTCGGGCCCTTTCCATTTCCAAAACCCCCCAAAAAACGCAAGCTATTTTTGGGCCCCAAACGTCGGGGCCCCCCCGCAGCCACCCTTTACTTTTGGGGGGTTTCCGCTTTTCCCCGTGGTCGCCGCCCCCGGTGGCTTGGGGGGGACCAGGATGCAAATGCAGTTGGGACCCCGCACCTGCGTTTGGCCCCGGGGTAAAAGGGGGCCCGGGGGGTCATGTTGAACTTTGGGTCCACTTTTGCGCCCGGGCAATCCGCTGGAATACGGTCCCCAAGAACAGGCTTTTACCCGCCGTGTGAAGTCCTTTCCTTTTCTAATTTCCCTCCCGTTTTTTTTCCCATCCCGTAGATACAAATACAACCCTTTTCCCCTTTTGTATACCAAACCCGGGTTTCCCTTTTTTCGATCCCTCGGGGCTCCCCCCCCGCTTTCCCCTACCGCTTTTTCCCCGAACCCTGTCAAGCCCCCCCCCCGGGGCACCGTATCCCCGGGGTGGCGGTTTCGATTTTTCACCCGGGCCAGGCCAGCTCCAACATTATCTTTAGGGGATCGGCGATTACGACCTCCTGGCCCCTAAACCCCCGAAACAGGGGCGCGTTGAGAATCCCCGGGGCGACACGGCAGGTGAAACCTTTGGGGTCGAATCTGGGGGGTCCCTGACCCCCCCCCTTCCCATCGTGGGGGAGACTGGGGGGGGAGGGGCCCAAAAGCGTGCCCCAAAGCCGGCCAATAGGCCCTGTTAGGGGAGATGGGGGTGAATAAAGGGGGGAACCCGGGGGGGAAAAATGTAGGAACCCATCTACCCAATTTAAACATGGCCCCACCCAGGTCCCTTTTGTCTATTGGGGGGGAACAACCAACCCCCCACAATATGGGGGAAAATGAGCCCTATTTGGGGATAAACAAACTGTATGAACTATTATTATTTCGATATTATGTTTTTCAAGAACCCCAAGGGTTGGGAAAGATTTTTAAATTTTCAATTTGTGTTTATTAATATGTATGTAAATAGATAATAAGTGAAAATTAATAAAAAATCCTTATGAAAGAAAGAAACGACGAACCACAAGACTACCCCTTTACCAGAGACGCGACTAAACAGTCGGGGACATCTAGAAGGGCCAAATGACACCAGCGCAGAGGTAATTACTCTGGACGAAACTCATCACAACTAAAAAAAAACTACCTAGGAGAAAGGTGCCAGACACACCACCTACAAAGGGCACTACTGACGCTCTGCTACTTTCCCGACTGACTGGAAGCTGGCTGGGGTAATGACAATCCCCAAACCTGGTAAAGACCCATGTTCCCTCAAACAAAAGGGCCAAATCAGTCTAACTAGCGACCCTGAGCAGGGGTATATAGAGACTAATTCTCAAAGACTAAAAGCACTAAACAATAGACTGGGAGTTATCCAAAACCTTCAATTTGGTTTTAGACGCCACCATACCACCACCCATCCCGAAATTAAGCATAAATAAGACGTAACTAGCCGCATTTAGAGAAAAGAAATATGTAAAAAGCGATATTCCTAGACGTGGAGAAAGCTTTTGGACAAGTTTGGCATCTTGGATTTTATTCAAAACTAATAAAATTCAACTAACTCCAAATGGTAATTTTCTTGATAGCCAGCTTCCTCAGACGGCGTTTCGTTCCGGGTGGTTATGAACGGCAAGAAATCGCAGACCACACACTTTAAAGCAGGGGTACCGCAGGGTTCAGCACTACACCTCACTTATACAACTTTATGTAGCAGACTTTTTCCCACTCAGGATCAAGTACAGGTTAGACTCTAACGCTAAACGACACCATGCTCTATGTAGCTAATAGAAACAAAAACAAACCATCACTGGTTATGCAACGATACCTCCTCCTCCAGATTTGGCTCTCCAACGGGAGAATTAAAGTAAATTCCACCAAATCAGCAGCCGTAATTTTAGCCAAAGGTAGGAAACCGCTCCCCCGCCCCACTTACCCTATTTGACACAGAGATCCTACTCCAAGCGAAGCCCATAACCTTGGGATCACAAAGATAGGAAACTCACCTGGAGGAGTCATATAGATAAGACTAATAGTAAAGCAAGGGTTAGATTCATACAACTGTACTCACTGTTCAAGAGAGGCAGCTTTCAATTCCCAATAAATACTAATATACAAGCAGATAATTCAACACGTCATTCGTTTTTAATTGTGTAGTATGGAGCTATGCCTCCAAAACACACACCGCAAACTTCAGGTAATACAAAAAAAAATACAAGGATACTCACAGGGCAGACAGATGCACTATAATGCTGACAAACACATGACAAACCCGCCGCCAACAATAATAAAAATACCAGGGCAGAAAACAAACAATTCTAAAGATCAGACTGAAACGCACGAGAACGAACTTGTTAGGACTCCGACAGCACGACCCGACTAAAAACCCGACACCGTAAACGACCCAGGCTGGCGTATTGAGCACTATATATTCTATTCAATTTTTTTAAAAAATTAAAAAATAATAAAAAAATAAACAACAAAAAATAGATATTATATAGTGTATATGTAAAAAAACCTAGATTAGCATAGAAATAATCAATAATTGACAACCAACTACGCCAGAATGACACCCCCCCCTAAATTAGACCAACCTTTCCCCAAAATCGCACATTTCATGCCATTACTAAACCTTAGTCACGGCAACGCCACTGGATAACCGCCTAAGGTTTCTACTAGCCATAGGATATCCTGGCGCCGGGGGCGGGCCCCAGATGGTGAATGGAAATGTATCCACTTCATTCCTTTAAAACCCAATAAAGAAAAATCCTACCCCAACAAGCCCAAACCTTATTACCTTTGGGCCCCCGCCGGACTCCACAAGACAACCGATTAGGTTTTCTACGAGTCAAGAATAAGCTGGCGCCGTGGTTAGCCCCGATTGGGGAATATAAATTAACCTTTCCGCGTCAACCTAATCCCTACAATCAATAACCCTTCGATCCTCTTTTCCCGGAAATCGACCTCATACAACAATCAACATATCATCATCATACCTTATTACAAAACCTTCCACCATCCCAAAAAAAGAAAAATCCTCCCCCCAAAACCCGAGACCCCGCGCAATCGTTCATTATCACCAATTTCACTCACGTGTCAATAACTATACAAATTGTTTGTACAATATCTGATTACCAAACCCTTCCTTCACCTCTGACAAGACATCTTGTTAATGTGGGGAATGCCAGGCTCCACCGTGGTTCGGATCCACGTTAAACTGTAGGTCCTTCATTTCATCTCACAATCACCCTACCATTAAACATTAGCGTAAAGTGCGTATAACCCGAATGGGTATAAGGCGCGGTGCTACTAAAATAATTATTTAATTTTGTACAAGGGTAATTAATTCATTCAAGAGGCCAGGAGTCCGATAGTGACTCCATACTCAACATAATTTTCAGCCCTTTCACAGGGACCTACTTGGCGTTTCTGTCAAGGTGGATATCTTGCGTCGGGCAACACAACCCAATCACCTGTGTATTCTGCAGGGTCATTTCATCTGTTCCATTTCATCAGTTATTTAAATCATTCGCGAGGTTAAGAGTCATGACAATGACTCGTACTCAACAAATCAACCCTTTCGCAGACAACCTAGCTTGGCGAACTGGTCAAATAGATGTCTGTCGGCAA